>BLKR01012813.1:0-15989 GCA_011170035.1 Teleogryllus occipitalis
CGTTTTCTTCAGCTCCAGTGTTCTTCTCTTTCACTATACAGAATTGGATATGACCAATCAAGCCTTCTCTTCCCTCAATGCAGTCATTCACAACTATTATATTTCCGATTATCGTTGGATCGATTGGACAAAATAAATCTGAGATTTTATTTATTTTACGACAAAAACAATTAAATTTGCCGGTGACGTAGGAGATAAAGAAGGGCAAACTTTACATTATTTTCTAGAGTTCTGAAATTTTTACCTTACTCTAGTGTGCTGAATTAAGAATACAAATAGCGTTTTTTAAGACTTGATAATACGATAATTATCGTTGCCGTGTAATAAACGATGTGTAACCGCGAATGTGCAATATACTCTGACTTTTATCCTTTATCACACAGGTCAGGCATTCCATTGGAAATCAACTAGTTCTTTTCTCATAGCGGCCTCCGGGCAATTCTCTGAGAAGTACAGGAAAGGGATCTTGTCGGAAGATGTGGCACATAACGGTATTCGATGCGTACTCTTTTAGTCTTCCTATAGCGGAAGCTATTAAAATGTAAGAGGAGCACCCGAAAACAAAGCGCAACAATTAACGTACCAGATTGCAAGAGCACTGAATGCCTAGATGGCCATTTTTACTTCTCTTCCCTTAACGGGGCATTCTCTCTTAGTATCTCTAAAGTTTTTCTCATGCATTTTTATTGAGGTTTACTCTTTATACAAGCGATCTGAATTAGTAATGCAAAATAATGCCAAAAAGGGGCACATTGTTCTTCTTACTGCCTTTATACGATATAGGATCCTGCTCTTCCGCATTACATTATTGATGAAGCATTATGACCACAATTTCTACAAAATTCTATTTTGAATAAAAATATTCTCATATAATACAAATTTGATACATTTTAAATAAATACCTTGATTGTGTTTACGTTTCGCATATATATTATATTTATATATCGTTTTTCGCAAGAGTAACTGAAAGACGACAAGTCATTGAGCTCTATAAAAGTACACATATGTTCCAAAGATACCATTTATTCTTCTCTTCACTTTTTTCTCATCTTTTACTGGAACCTTCTCACGTAGTATCTTGGAAGTTTCTTCTTAGGCATTTTCTGTGAGATTTAATGACTTTTTTACAAGTCGTCTGAATTCGTAATGCAAAATAATGAGACAAAACGGGCAAATTATTTTTCTACCTTCTTTTATAAGTGATGGAGTTTTGCTCTTCTACACCACATCTCTTTCTTGTTAAAAGCCCCTCTTTCAGTACATAAATGCATTTTGGCCGAGATGTATTTGAAAATGACATTTTTGGCTTTTGTTGCAAGGAATTATGAGTTTCTGCAGGATATGATACAGCCAGTTAGTATATTCTGTCATCCAATAATTTCTGGTGCATCCTATCGTGAAATCTTCTAAATCAAAAAAATGTAGGTGTAATATACAATTATATTATGCTGATATATTTAAACAAAAGTCATGAGATACTCCTAATCTAGTGTTGATTTTAAAAAATGTCAAAGATGCACCCGTATGGATGTCAATGACATTTTTGGGTGGATGCGAAAATTTATATCCAGAAATTGATTTACCTGCATAAATTTCTACGCATGTTTCAAACATATCTATTTCACTTCTTTTGTCTTCACGAATCCTTCTCATTGTGTATCTTACTAGTTTGACCTTCATTCATTTTTTCTAGAGTTTTCTTTTCCACTAGCAATCGAATTGGGAAATGCAAAGCAATGCCATAACGGGTGAGATATTAGTGTTGTCTTTTATTGAATTGATGAAACAGCACTTCCTACTTCACATTACATTCTCTTAAGTTATTTCTATCGTAATATAAGTTGATGATAAAATATTAACATAACGAAAGAGCTATAAAGTACAGTGTTATCTACATGTAGTTTAAAACTTCGAATGCTTTAAAGATGCCCAAGTATAAAGAAACGTTATTCACAAAATGCGAGGAAGTGTTATCAATTCTACATCTTAATTGATAATATAGCTAGTAAATTATTAATCGTTAATCAATATTCTGAACAAATGTTTTGATTGTGAAATATAAATGCCACTAGAAATGTTTGTTAATCTGCTGTTCTTTCTAAAAGAAAGTTTAACTACATTGGCAAACTTTAAAGTCAACGAAGTTGATTTTTTGTGAATTCCATTAATGTGTCTCTCTTATGCGTGGTATCATTCATGTTACAAACTGCGACGGTTTTTGGCTGTTTGAGTCATTTGATTTCGATTTATCTCTCTTTTTTATTGTTGCTCCCTAGGCTCACTAGCTTATTCACCTTTACTTATAAAAACTGTCAACACTGGTGTTTTTGGATTGGTTGCAGTGTCAGGAGGAAAAAGGGCCTCATTAACGATGTACATTTGATTGTACTTGTTTGTACAAGCGTTATCAAGTAGATTAAATGAGGGAGCAAGATGACACTGAACCTGCGATATATCTTCTACAGTAGGAGGTCCTGAAGTCATTTTAGATTTTTGTAGGCGCTTCACTGATGTTCTAATTTGCAGGTATAACAGCATCATCACAATCCACTATCTGAGACTATCGTATTTCTCGCAGCCTGCTGTTGACCTCTCTCTGACTCATCACTTAAAAGACCTGGATAGCTTTCTCGAGAATCACGCGAAGTAGCATTATAGTCTGATCAATCTACAACAATTGTACTTTTTCAACTAATATTTGTTTGGTTCTGATTCCAAAAACAGTTTCTATGAATGTTCAAGCATCTGAGGGGGAAACATGTGTAGATATATTACTTTCAGTAATGACATAGACAGTTGCACTAGTAAAAACAGTTGTGGCAGAGGATGCAGCTTTTGCTGAGGTCGCAGTACATGACTATATGAATAGCATATTTTGCAGTTTTGGACCAGCTGCTGGTGCAGCTATTGCTGAACAGCCTTACGTGAGGGGTTTGGTCCTTACGTGAGGGGTTTGGTTTGGACTGCACCGGACACTGGATGTTGAGCCATCATTATTCAAGCACCAGGATTTAATGCTTTAAGTTTCGACAATTCCTTCATGCTGACAAATTTCTTTACCCGAGAATCATCTGAGATATATCCATGACCCGGTGAAGTAAATTTTTGTCTTGTGTTGTATGTTCCTTCTTATTTTCCTTATCTTCATTCTACATATCATCAACAGTTCTCTTCAAGACGGTCTTGTACTGCTCCCGTTTCACTGCATAAGGCACCATTTGTGATAAAGGCGGGCGAGGGGGTTGGAACGGGAATCTGATGGCCGAAGAGGGGTGCGTGACTCTGGAAGCTAGCCTTCTCAAGTGTGGGACAGGAAGGCGAAAGTGGTCATCATGACACTAGAAATGTCCCGTAGAGGTCTCTCGTTTTCCAGATCCAACCTAGAACAAAGAAAACAATTTCATTGTTTGAGAAAGAGCTTTTAAAATTAGGAATCACGTAAGGTTTTCAATCATACACTTTTTTTTATAACAGGTTTTATATTCATTTATAAATCAAATTTTCAAGGTGTATCTATTGGAATTTGAAGGGAAGTTTTGTAAATCTGATAATTACTAGTTGTAAGTAACTACAATCATTCTACAGATTATAATTTGCAGAATGACAGTGATTGAGAATTGATGTTTTAAGCTAGTCAAATGTTCAGTAGCAGTTGCCAAATTTTTAGACGCTCAGTAGAAGAAAGGTTTTTTCTGTTTGAAAGACATTATATTCTAGGAAAATGTACGTAGGTGGTGATCTCTCTCAAACAACAAAAAATAAAGACTCTGGATGCAGAAACTTATGTTTTCAGTGGTATAAAGGCTACATTCTACGAAGATTTGCATTTAGATTGTCATATATCTTAGGCAATGTAAGCAAAAATGTGTGCAGTATTCACGTGGAAGGTAAAAAAAGCTCCGCTCTTGCACTTGTCTTTTACTGTACAATGTAAGAGTGTTTAAATAAGCAAAGCCTTGAATTGAACCCTCATTCTTTAATGGTTTGCCATTCCTAGAGTATGCCTTGTTTTAATCAGGTCATTGTCATTTAGTCATTATCTTTAGAAACCTGACCTGAAAAATTCTAAACTTATTTCTCACACAAATTAACATTCGACGCTCCAAAACCTATTTACATTGAAGCGATTATTGAATTTTTTTATTTACCAACAAACTTTGCGAATGGGTGGATGTTTATAAACAATTTGGTCATCCAGACAGCCATATATGTCTCGTTACGTGTTTTTCTATGCTATAGAAATGCGCAGCGTACAAGAAAAATGGAAACTATATTCCTAAGCGCCTTTTCTATTCTTTCTTACTTACACAGGACATATTTACTAGTAAATAAATAAAACATACTACAAAGTGAATGAAATTATGACTGTAACGATATACTGAATTAATACAGCCCTGTTTCTTGAACCATGTACATGGTTACTAGATGGCTTTAGAACCTTCCCTCATTCTCAGATTTAAAAAGAAAGGAAAATTATAGATAGAATACCGCCAAACAAATATTTTTTTGGTGTGGGTAAAATAGGTTATTCTATGCGGATTAGTTCATTCACTACACTTAGCACGAGTAAACAAACCAAGCTCCATAATGTCGTGTCGCCTAGTTGTAATGTACGTTATATATTATCGGGTCGTCTTTGGGAATTTTGACATTTTTTGGCAGTATGTGTGTATGACGAATGGAATTTACTGCGGCGATATACGATATGAATATTGACTACAGCTATAGCCATCATATATGGTATACTACATTGTCACTTATGGTCTTTCATAACAGGAAGCGAATTAAGTACAATTGAAGAAAATCCTAAAAGTATTTTAATTAAAGACGCTAAGTCTGTGGAAGAAGAATTAGTTCAATATTGATATTTATGTTATTTCGTCTGCGATAAAACAATTTATATCCACCGCAATATTTTCCTAACTGTGGCTGGACAACATTTACTTCATCGGAAATACAGGAGATTAGATAAGGAAAAAATGTATTTTTAACGTACGTCCGAGGAGAACCTTTCAAGATATTAAGGGGGAATAAGGTCTCCTGGGCACATACCGTTATTAGCTTTTTTATCCAGAAAATCGATTTCTTGTTAACAAAGTTACATCCGTTACCGAGTGTCAGTGCAAATTTGTAAAGTGACCTTTGGCCGAGACGTCATAAGGATTAGACTTTTGCATTCATTGCAAATATACAAGTAAGTTTCAGTAGCGCCACTGGGTAGTAAAGCCGCTACATCAGGAGAAGCTACTGTTTCGTCCACTCTGGCAGTCGTTGAACCAGAAGAGAGAATAGTTGCCTATCAGTCAGGGGTAAATGTCTCATCTGTAACTTCGTGATATGAGATTTCCCACATATTCTTAGCGCAAAAATTATCTCTGATCACCTCTATGTTCATGAGGTTTGAAATATTTATTCTGAGGTACCGGTAGACCAATTCGTGATGAAAATGTGTGATTTACAAATGAAATTCGTATATATAAATTTTAATTGATGCCATTTGATGCAAATTTTTATTACGATTTTATGTTTATTTCGAAAAATTGAAATAATAAGGACAGACATTTTAAACTTGAGCGGAGACTATTCTTGTGCTTTGGTTTTACTCTTCTTAAAGAAGAAAAAGTTTGCTCTGAAACGTAAGTGGATCTACAGTAATCGTATTTTGAGCAGATTGGAAGAAATCTGTCCGAGGGAAATCCTTATAAACACTGAATAAAATTTTTGCACAGTAGTATTTTAGCTATTTCACTTACAAGCGCAACGTCAAATTGTCCATCTGTAGATACTGAGTTAGTATCAACTGAATACGGAGTAACTAATTTGAAATATCCAATCATCAACATTGTTAAATCCGAAAACTCTTCTTTTTTTAATTATATCGGAAAGTGACAAGCGGATTAATACAAATACATAGTTATAAATACTGGGTTATACAGAGTATCAGAAATTTTTATAACAGGGTTATACAGAGTATCGCCATAAAGAGTATCAGAAATTTGTTATTGATTCCGGCATGAGGGGGACATTTCGTTAAAATTTCATATCATACACCAACATATACAATCCCTCATTAGTCATTACGTTAACACCACTAGTGCAAAAAATCATTTCATGAGCTGTTCGTAAGAGACTAGCCGTTAAAAGCTAAAATGGCTGAAATGCCGATGGTGTAATTACCCTAGTTGACTAATGTTTCCTATTTTCACAGTGTGATCAACAGGGAGAAAATATTATTTCTTTTCAAAATTGTCTTTTGATGTGTCTTTTATACAAAATTTATTAAGATGTCTGTTTGTCTCTTTGTTTCATTAAGTGTGAGAAATATGCATTTACTCCCTAAAATTTGCAAATGGATGAAATAAATCCTTCAAGCTTGAAAGTAGCTATTGATAGCTGTATTTTGCTATCAAAACTCTTAAATAGGATAATACTAACCTGAATTTTTTTGAATATAGGAATTTAAATATTTAAAGTCCTGCTTATATACAGGAGTGTGATTATTCTCTTTTCGCATCTTCACAGCTTCATATCCATGCTCATTAACTTCCTTTACATTTCCACTGGAGCCAATCAGTGTTTCACTAGATGCTCCCAATCCTGCGGCTTCTTGTGAGCGCAGCATCTATTGCCACATGCATAAATGTTTAGTCGATCTAATGATACGTCCATCTGTCAGTTCTCACTTGATTTCTCTTACTTACTTTCCTATATTATTCTGTACCGTTTGTATTTCTCCCTTTGTTATATATGAAGTTTGTTATTAATGCCGCGACGAGGGAGTGGTTCGGCTAAAAGATCTTACATTGGACCTACACATACGTATATCAGTAACCGCTAAATGGGCTCTACGGGTCCTTTCTAGTGTATTTAATTTATGAGTATAGTTATGCTAACTTATATCTTAAATATATTATTTTGGAGTTAATTTTATCCTTTAAATATTGTATTATATATATTAATAGAATTGCTCGTAACAAGCTACTTACTGTAAATATTTTTTCTTGCCCGTCGTTCAAAATAGTCTCATATAATTATGATTTGTTTACCCAATATTTATTGGAGGTACGTATTATTTGTTAATATGTTGGGTTTTCAATACTGTTATAACGGCTAGGGAACACTTGTTAAATGACATCTGCTACACTAACATACATTATTCCGTTCTCTATGACTAGGTATTTTATGTTGTAAGCGTGCAGAAAATTTGTTCACTTCCTTCATGTTATTGTTTTGTTCACTGCCATAAAATGGGTCGTGGTTCCAGATGGAGTTCCTAGTACGCATGCCCAACAATTGTAAGGGGGTGCAAATAGTCCTGATTTGCCAGGAAATATTCCCTTAGGAATAGCGCTAGACAATTTAGAGAGATGAGTATTTCTGTGGATTCCAAGCGCAGTGATTTTAGAGGTTATCCGTCAGTTTGAATTCTTTCCATTACCTTTTGCTAACAGGGAATTAGCAACGTTATTACCTACGTGGAATATTTACATTCGCCGCTGGCTCGCACAGAGGGGAGAGCACGCACTTGCAAGGTGCTGAAGGAGCGGCGACCGCGGGCCCAGGAAGAAAATATTTCAAGAGTGCAGATGTTAGGCACTCACCAGCCTTAATCACAAGACAAGAGAATATAAAAGTAGGGACAGTTCTCTTGCGGAAAAGTGACGTAAATGACAACCGGCTCCAGAGAAAAACCAATCGAAATCTGCATAGTTCTCGAGGAAAGCTGAAGAAGCAACTCAAATGCCGCTGAAGAGAATGAATGCGCGTTTTGTCTGTTACCAAGGAGATTTCCAAATGGGTCAGAAAAATAAAGAGAGAAACTCACTAAAGAAATTTCTTCGTCCGAATGCTCTTGAAGCGAGGGGTGAGATCACGTACAAAGAAAAACTCGAGCAGCTGAAGATCTCAAAAACATTTCTTCACATGTTACAAGGGACACGTCGCTTCCTGTTGGAGCGAGGGAAAACCTGAATTAAGTAACGGCCCAGTTTCAATATATTATTACAAATGCTAAGAAATATTTTATTATAAAATAAGTACTAAAAACAGGACATTTATAATTTACACCAGTAATATTTCTTGCTTTCAAATTTTGGTCAACTAACAAAAAAAATTGTCCATTCTTAAGAATTATGCAAATCAACAATTTTAGAAACTATCTATCTGTAGGACACAACGTTCCAATGATATTCAAATCATTAATTTCTTTTCTGTAAGAGTTAGAAAAAAAATCGTGTTGTTATTCTTTCATGAATTTTGATGAACTGTTTTTGATAACTTTGACATTAAAAGTCACTCAGATTAACAATGAGTAACTGACTTTCAATGGGCAACGGTTATTAGAGTGGCCGTGTACTGAAAACGACTGAGCGCTGCAGCTTCAAGGACCACGTATCAATCCTCCACTCCTTACACATGACAGCGGATATGTCTTGCTGCCCTTTATATTTAATATTTTTAATCTCAAAACTATTATTGCACGTGATGCGGTGTCACTGAAAATGCATATACTGGCCAGTCTTCAAATTCATCATGTTGAAATGTTTTAGTTTAGCCCGGTAGATTCTAATTTACGAAATGTCTCTGAAAATTGATTTATAGTTCCACTCCTCGATATCAAATTTCGGCTATGTTCTTCGCCTTTACGCCCCTCCCTTACACGCTGCCTTAAAAATGTTCCCAGCTCTTTGAGTAACTTTCAAATATTCTGATCTCGTAATGTTTCTTTCCTTCTAGTAAAATTTATTCTCAGATCTTCTGCATTTTCAAAACAAGAGCGCCAACGGCTTTTTCAGGCGTGTCCCTTTTAAGTTTGTATCGAATTTCTTGGTTGTCGGCCATCTATTCTAAAAGGCAGCAATATTTAGGCAGTTAAAGTTTCTCCGTTGAACGAACGCTGACGAAAGCTTCCAATGAAGATCGACCACTTTGTGTCAAACAAAACATAACAATTAGTGTGTTTTTTGTCTCAGGTGAATTGAGACATCGGTAGTGTCTAGTACGTTATAATAGAAATACAATATGATGAATTAAAAAAAGAAAATAATAATTACCTGCAATTCTTGTTAAAAGAAATTCAGCCCTACACTCTTTACATTCGCATAATAGAGGTTTTTTCCCCCTTGTGTCTAAGACATAGATTTAATCACAAACAAACACATTTCTGTTTGTGTCTAAAAATGATCTAGATCTCAGATAGTGAATTAATCACAAACGGAAGATCAATATAATGTGAAATTACGGTGAAACTTTTTTTCTCCAGCTTGTGCAGTCGCCTCTCCAAGAAATGTGGAAAATGGTTCATGTTTGTTACATCAAAGATACATGCTTCGCCAATAATATACCATTTTACTAAACAGTGAACACTGATTCAGTGTCTTTTAGATTATACTCGATCATGGTTAACTGGTCTTCCAAAACAAATATAAGTTTTAATAATTGTCGCAAGTATCTGCGGCACGCGATGGTAACACTAACGATCGCAGGAAGAAATGAGAGCCAAGTAACCACTGAACTATGCAAATTTCCTTACGATCTCCAAAGATTTTTTTTGTCTCTGTTCTCTTCAAGGGACGTCCTCACTTTGTATCTTGGAAGCATTTTCATGCATTTTCTTTGCAGTTTTCGAATGTTTACAAACATTTTGGATTGTCTTCTGACATTAATCTTCTGATGTATCATTTTTTCTTCAAAATCTTCTATTAAGTGGATAGATACGTCAAGATCGACTATTAGCGTTGTTCATAGTATGCTCTTTGAGAAATTTACAACAAATTAAACATCCATTGCTTTACAGAAATGAAAATGCCCCGGGGACACATATATGCTTTAGTACGTGTATGATATGTAGGGGTACAGTTTTTAAGGAATTAATATTTCTACTTCTTCTAGCAAAGAACCCTGAGATCCTACTGGATATGATTCTGGTACTAGCTACAGGGAATTATGAAGTCGCTTTTACACCACTTATTTTTTAATCTTTATGTCAAACAAATTTGTATACATCATTTCCTAGTATGTCTCATGTAGGGTCTGATCTCATGGCGGACATTAATGTCGTCCCCATCGTTGAGTGCTGTCTCCTAGTCATGTTTGTTAATGATGCAACAAGTGCGACATATTGGGGGGCTTAAAGGTGGAGGGATATGTCTGCAAGGAGCCACCGACTTACTGGGCCTGGAGCTCTTGCGGAGAGATTGCAAGTGTACATCGCTTCAATTATCATACAGTTTTTCTTCCCTATTAAAAACACTTTTCCTTCAGTGTATTTTGTATTGCAGCAGCATATTTTTCTATACTCAACGAAGAATATTGATTTTTAATTTTATTATCCACAATAATATTCGTGAGTTTCCTCAGTTTTTAAAAGTTATTTATTGAAACTAATGGTTCCGCTTATTATTCATTATATGCATAAGGAGGTGTAATCATTCCCTTCACTGCCCATATCCTGCAGTATAAGAGAATGTTTATGAGAACCCTTCACACAATGTATGATACAGACGGTTCTTATTGGCACAACAAACATAACTGCAAGAAAACATTTAATTATTCTACTTGTAAATGCATGAAGTGAATCCAACAACACTTCCATGTTTAGAATCCAAATGCTCAGCGATAACTAATACCACATCCTACTGGTAACTTTTTTTAAAATTCGATATTACATAAACTTCATCTACTGCTGTCAAGTCCATCCAGAATTTGCAGAGATCAATCAGTCTACACTAACTTGCATTTCTGCCCGCCATCTCTAGAAAAAAGTTCTTTCTCGTTTTTCCGACACAAAATATTAAACTTTTGATTGAATTAATTCTTAAAATATCAAACCGCTTCCAATGAAAAGGTGGCATTAGCAAAAATGACTTTTTTTCGTCTTTCTTTCCAGCATTAGACATGCTTGTGTGCCTAGTCTTCACCATCTCCTCTTTGTTCTACTAGCATATTTTCTTCCGGAAGTTTGATGATTTGGCAATTTTTCCTGGCACCTTAAATGTTTCTTCCATCTCCTTTGCAACAGAAATATTCTGATATTGGTTGCACTTGACATTCTTGCCCTTCCTGGTCATTCGTAATATGATTCTCTTGTATTTCACTTTGTCCTGTTCTTCCGAGGAAGGGCCAAAGCTTGAAACAAGGAAGCGCTCTACTGTGACCAATAACACAGTACGGAAGAATAGTACGGTATCGCCACGCTCCTGTAACCGTTGATACATAGGTAGTACTTCCTCTGCAATGAGAACAATACATGGGCGATTAGCGTGACACCTGCGATTAGGTGACGCGCGGCGCTAACAAAAAGAAACGTAGACTGAAAGATGTTTTGCTCCTTTTTGCAGAAACGTCACAAGATCAATGTGAAAAAGAATCTCACTAATTGACGTCAATAATCCATAGACTCTGTCTACGCGTTTCTCTCTCTCTCTGATTAGTAGTTTCTTACTAGCCTCGTTGCAGCATTTTGTGGTGATATATTATCACTTCCACGTTTATAATTTTGAACGAGATGTGTAATATTAAATATATTATTTTAATATTTTAAAAATAGTTAAGCTACACTATTAAAAAATTTTAGAGACACTTCTCGTCCGAATTTGCGCAACTTACGATCGGCGCGATCCGTTAAATTGTCAAGGTCTAATGGTCAAGCCAATGGTCAATATTTTTGTGGCATCCGTGGTATAATGCCACAATCCGCCACTTCGAGTGCTTCCAGTCCACGCGGGCAGTATAGCGCTGCATACTCGGGTGACCGATCTAAAGCTCACGATTGTATTCTCAGATCCCATACAAACCAAAATCATGTTTAGAGCCTTAATTTATTAAACATTAATAAATTCTCACATATTTATTTTTTCCATAAATAAAAACAATTGAAAGAAAATATTTTTCAACCATTTCGGGAAATGGTTGTTGAATAACCATTAATTTCTTTCCTTCTATATACCTGCATGCTTGAGGTGGATGCCCCTGTCAAAACGGGCAGGTTTTTCCAGGGAAACATGGCCGGCGGTAGTGTTGTCTACTGGCTGTAGCCAAGACTGGGTGGCGCATTTGCTTTCTTGGCAGGTCCTATGATCTCCCCTCAGTGTCCTTCGTCGTGGACTCTCCCAGCCACAGTCCCACAGTCAGGGGCCGGAGAAAAAAACGATCGGAATATGGAGAGTTATCACGGACAGCTGAAGACGCAACTCAAGATGCCGCTGAAGGAAATGATTGTGCGACTTCTCTCTTACAACGGAGATATCCGATTGAGACAAAGAAAAATAATGAGAAAATAAAGGAAGACATTTTTTCAATAAGGTAACGTGAAAACGATAATTTCCTCGATAAGAATGAGATAACATAGAAGGAACTGTTAAAGGAGCAAAAAACTAACTCCGATCTCGACGACCATCGTTCACATGTTATAAGGGACACTGGAAAGAATCCTGGACAGAGAAATCGCCTAGTTTGAAGCTACTGTTGCAAATGCTCAGAATGATTTTTTAAATTTAAAACAAATTCAAACTACGAGGACACATATTATTTACACTAGTAATATCTCTTGCTTTCAAATTTTAGTCAACTGAAAAGGAACCAAAATTTTCCATTTTTTATGAATTTTTCCTTATGTAATTTTGGAACATTCCTTGCAAGGAATACTGTTCTATGTCTCTTTTTGTTTTGCATTTTGCTCATATGATACTGATTATTTAGTCTTGTTGAGTACTGGAATGCATCCTTATATTTCCTTACTATAGAATTAAATCATTCTGATATTTTGTTATTTCGTATTTTAAAAATAAAAAATTGGCGTGATTCTCTGGTTACTTTATTTTCAAATATTAAATTATGCCAATTTTTTAATATGTTAATGACAATTTAACTAGAAAATTACTTCTCCCCTTACTTGACAATATATTTTATCTATGAACCTATTAGCACAATTAATAGTCCTGATTCAAATTTTCCTCAAAATGCAAATTATTGTCACAATACATCAACACATCTTTCTTTATTAACATTAACCCATTAAAAAATTTGTAAAGAAGTCACATAAGGCCAACTCTATTTACTTATCACATCTTGCAAAATATTGCATTATACGAAATTCTGAGTATAGTCCACACACATGTGAATAAGGAATTTGGTAAATCTTTTTGTGCACTTTTTTAAAAAAATAAAATAATTCAAAAATGACTTATATTGTTAAACTGTAAAGTGTAGCACTGACAATCTCAAGAGGAAATGATGGAAATCACTGAACTATGTTTTCTGAACTATGCATGTGTTCCAAAATACAGGGTGAGTCACGTAACATTAGCACCTCCTGTAACTTTTGAACGGTTGAAGATAGTGAAATGCAGTTTTCACGGAAGTGCATGAGAAAATAGGGCTAAATGATACGTGTATTTACGTGCGTGACCTTCTGTGGCGGTCGGTTACATTCAAAATATCCGTTAAGAACTGGTCGCAAAAGAATCAAAATTTCTCAAAAAAATCCCTATCTAACATATGACAATATGTATATCATCGGATTCGTCTTGTTACGCTCTTTAATACAGACTGAAAAAATATGTATAGTTCCATTCGAAAAAACAGTTACCTCAAATATCTCGTAAAATACAAGTGATAAAATAGAAATAAATACATGTGTCAGTTAGCCCTATTTTCTCATGCACTTCTGTGAAAACTGCATTTCAATATCTTCAACCGTGCAAACGTTGCAGGAGGTGCTAAAGTTACGTGACTCACCTGTGTGTATGTATATATATATATATATATATATATATATATATATATATATATATATATATATATATCACATATACACATACACATCAAGTAAATTTGAACTTATACTGTGATGAATGTTATTAAAATTATTGCATGTATGATTTTAGAAATATAACTGGCATGCATGAAATCACTGAACTATATAAATTTCCACACATTCTCTAAACATAAACTTTTTGTCTCTAATTTTCAAGGATTCAACACAATTTGGATCTTGATGGTTTCTTTCCCTTGCTTTGTCGTTGAATTTTTGGTACAGTAATTCTATAGACTGTTTGATTTCTAATGTGAATTAATAACAAAAAGGAATAGATAGTAATTCTTTGAATTTTAGAAGCCATGGAGATCTATAATTTCAACTTACATTAATCTAATGCTATATTATTTAGCATACAAAATCTTCAATAAAGCGGACGTATACATCATGATCGACCGTATCGAGTATTAGACTTTTGTATACTATGCTCTATTAGAATTTTTCGGCGTAAGAAACATTGATATCTTTACAGAAATGAAAATGTCTCCTGGCGCTCACATCATAGATTAGTACGTGCAAGATGCGTAGCAGAGCAGTTTTGGGTGAATCGATCTTTCTACTTCTTCTTGGAAGGAGCTCTGAGATCCTATCCGAAATCATATTGGTAGTAGCCAAATATATACAACTATGTCTACATCCATTTGTCTTTAATAAGTAATTCGTTTATATCACCATTTATTCATATTTCTCTTCGCTAATTAATACACACCAAGCTAACAGGCTTTAACTAAGGCGTCCAGAAACGTATTGTTTCAGAGCGACTTTATATTTTATAAGTAATGTTGATGTACCGCCTCGTGTGTTCTAGACAATTATGTATATTTTTTTTTCATCAATTCATCACTGACAATTTGTCAATTATTCTTACGGTAGTGGACCCAGTAATGCTTTCCTATTGCAGTGTATTATACATCACACACTACTGGTCACGCGCTTTGGAAACGTTTGACAAGTATCCTATCCGTAAACTTTCTCCCTCAATTTTCGGCACAACTTTGCTATCACACTCTATTGGAGACATTTTATTTACTGATCCAAAATTGTAGTAATAATTCCGTCAGATATTTAACAATCGTAGGGACAAAATGCAATGAAGACGTGTTTAACCGTTGCATAGTGTTAAGGTGCACTTGAGTCGTCATAAACGCACTTGAGCCGTCATAATCATCATCAACATTCCCTCATTGCCGATTTTATTGTGGCAATCCTTTCAACATTCCCACTACTAACAAGAACAAAGTGTGAAAATTTCAGCGAAATCGGTCGAGTAGTTTCTGCCTCTACGTGCGATACACACACACACGCACATTCTCTTTATTTTTATATAGATTTAAAATCTGTAAATTTAACAACCTCACTAACGATATGGGTAAATCTACAAAGTAAACAGTATACGAAACTTATCTTCATGTTGAATGATAACATTTTTCTATCACAATTGGCCAATTTGAAAGATGCAACAATACTTTTCACACATCATTTTTTAAAAGGAATTGAGTCGTTTTTTTAGTCTGACGTTTTTATTGTTATTTTCTTTATTATCATTTCTTGCATTCCTTGGCTGGTAGGTAAGATTGCGATAGTTATTCCACTCCACCTTACATTGCACACCCTAATTTTGCAAAGGAATGGAATCAGTCTCTATTCTTGTAGTTTTATTATTAAGATGATTTTCATTGAGTGTGACTTACATTTCTCTATTAAGAAATATGTTTCGTAAATATCATTTAGTATGAGCGAAAATATTTGAAGATTATATACACTTTCCAACATTTAAAAACTTGAATGCCATGTTTCATATATTTACACATATCAGTATTTCTTGTAAATCCCCTCGGGTTTAAGTCCCCTTTTCGCCCATGGGTTTACTTAAGCATCAAAGAATTTAAAATATTTCAATTTTTTTGTACTTCAATTCAGAACCATTGAGGAAAGGTGACTCTCTTTGAAGTGACTTTCAGAACCAGTCATACCATTTTAGTTAAGAATAGTTGTCCAAAGAATTAATAGATTATAATCAATGTTGCATTTCAATTATGAAAGTATTACATTATACGAGAATTGTGTCGATATGGGAAACAGAGGTGTTCTTGAAAATTCGTAGGATGGCAGGCCACTCTCGCAGTTAGGCCCTTGCTGCTCGCCTCCTCTGCATTACCGAACTTTTTTATTG
>BLKR01012814.1:0-15988 GCA_011170035.1 Teleogryllus occipitalis
GGGGTCGGGGGTCGGAGGCCGGGGGCCGGCGGGGGTCGGGGGCCGGGGGCCGGTGGGTGCCAGGGGCCGGCGGGGGCCGGGGGCCGGGGGTCGGGGGCCGGGAGCCGGCGGGGGCCGGGGGCCGGGAGCCGGCGGGGGCCGGGGGCCCTGGCGGACGCGTGGACGGCGACATCTCTGCCACACCTTACCTCTCTCTCCTCCTCTCACGCACCAACCGTCTCTCGCTACTCTGCCCCGCCCTGCCCGTCCCCGACTAGCCCCGCCCTATCCTGCCTCGCGTCGACCCGCCCAGCCCTGGCGCGGCCGCCCGGGGAGCTCGCAGCTCTTCCACAAATAGTCGCATAATCCGCTAATAACGTTGCTAATGACTGCCCCGTGCGCGCAGCATAAAACACCCGCTGATACACGGCGTCCCGCTGCAGTATTTCAAGCGAAGCGTCGTAAAATTTGCATAGGCGCTTCGAGGAAGTCGCGCAGCGCAGCGCCCGCAGACCTTCCAGGGCAGACAGCGCGGCCCTCGAGGCGACGGCCTCCAGAGTGGGCGAGAGGGCGCGGGAGGGGGCGGAGAGTGCTCTTAGCGACAGGGCAACCGGTGAGAGAGCATGCGGGCGAAAGGGTGAGCTGGCGAGCCGACAAGAGAGCGACACTTCAACGGCGAGAGATTGATTCATTGATTGATGAGTGATTTGGGGCGTGGCAACTGCTGTCATTGTTACATGTTTTCATCAGGAGGGGACGGTGATCTCCCCCTCCCATGGCTGGCGAGATTCGGCGCCGAGGATTTTTCTCAACCACGTAGCGGGGCATTGCGACCTAGCCAGTGACGAAAATCCTGCTACCTTTGGGACGCGAACCGTAGGACCTCCCGATCAGGGGATCTGCGGTAACATGAGTTGATGCCCTGAGCCACCTTTGCCGACGCAAGTCAGTGAGAGTGGGAACGTGTGAGAGGAGAATCTGGTGTGTGGGGAAGCGAGCGATAGGGGATGCGAACTAGAGGGGAAAAGGAAGTGAGCGGGCAAGCGGGTAAGGAGCAAGGGATAAGCAGAGAGAGGGCCAGCGGCTGAGAGGACAAGAGAATGAGAGGGGGAAAGAGGGAGAGGGAGCGAGTGAATGAGAGGAGTGAGAGTACAAGGGGCAAGGGGCAAGCGGGCGAGGGGGCAAGTGGGTGAGAGGGCAAGTGGACGTGGCGCAAGCAGATGAAAGGGCAAGCAGTCGAGAAAGCTATAATACCTGTGGGTTGAACACCTTCGAATATGAGAGTACAAGTGGGCAAAATGACAAATTAGAGAAGAGCGGACACGAAGAGGACAACAGGCAATTCGCTCTCGATCGCTGACGGAAGGGTGTGTGCGAAGCTAACTCATGAGCCAGCCGTTATCGCAGAACGTTACTTCTAATATGTCATCCTCCCCACACTCGAAGACTACATTCAAGTTACCTAGATTCAAGCTACCAAGAAAATGCCGGAGCAGTACCATACCAAACGGACCACGGACCGCTCGCGATCTTTCCTTCCTCTTCCTTGTCCTATCCTCTACCCTTACACACACACTTACACTAACATGCACTACACCACCACATATTCCGGGAGAGCGGTCGGGAGCTTAGAGCTTGTCCCGGCAGGGGCGGTGCCCCGCTGGTGCGAGAGTCCTGGTTAGGGGAAATCCCACTAACCGATGGTAGGTAGGCGCCGGATCTCGTCATCCAGCGGGGGAAGATCACCGCCATCTCCCGAGAAAAAGAAACATGCATTACACTAACGGGACTACTGGCGAAATCAGTTGACGCGCCCGGAAACACGAAAAAATCAATCAAAAAATCTGCCAGAGACTAAGGCTCTACCGTCTGTCCTCAGAGTGGACACGAAGGGAATCTTCGAAATACACGGAAGTGCACTGGAGTCGCTCGTCTGGACGCACATTTCCTATGCACTCGTGCGTGACGAAGCGAATAACTCGGTGGTCGGGGAAGCGACCTTAGATTTCACTTAACTTCACGTAACCCCATTACACCATTAATAACTCTTAGTCATTTAAATTCAAATTCTACGACGCTCTTCAGAAGAGAAAAATGTAATTCGTCGCCATAAAACGCATAACATTAAAATTTTACTCTACATCGTATGTTGAACTCAAGGCATCTTGCAGGCAACCCGTTACGTATCGGGATTTTCGTAATTAATGCACATAAATTTCGGCATGTTGCTATCGACGTACCTTGGCGAAACTCGCGCTAAGCTAAGCAAGTACTGAAAAGACAGAATTTGTGGTCAAAAATTCCCCGCGGCCAAGAAATAATCTCTAAGTGTTTTTTGAAACATTATTACATATCGATCATTAGCGTGTTAATGGACGCAAGTCTTTACATTTTGTTTTATCGTGGGGTTTTTACAACGATCCTCATTGTCAAAGAAGAAAATATCGTATTGAAAAATATAATTTTAATTCCTGGTGGTAAAGGGTTAATGTCTGGTGGTAAAGAAATGACGATGCCTTTACTAGAGTATCGGGATAAGGAGACCCCTGATTCAAGGGAAAGAATATGCTATCGCTCAGCAGTGTAATCAAGAAGTACGCAAAGCACCCGACGCTTGTATCTCTAGCGAGAAAAAATATGAATGAAGAGGTAGGGTATTCGAATAAGTTTTAAAGATGAACAAATTTTGGTACACTTTTGATTGATTATTTCGTGTCTCTTGGCGCGTAAACTGCTATGGTCATAAGTCCTGAAAGTGTAGTGTATGCTTTTATTACGGGAGATGGTTGTGTTTTTACCCTACTCGTCGGTTTGCGAAGTTTTCTTCATCCAGGTAACTCGTTCCAGCAGAGCACAGCCCCAGCCGGAACAACTTCTATTCTCCCGACGTGTGTTGAACTGTAGTGTATGTAAATGTAATTTTATGTGTATGTAAATGTAAATGTAATTACCGCCGGGCGTGCAAGCCACCACCCGAGCCGTGAGCGGCGGGGACCGCCGCGGGGGCGGGGTAGCGGCGCGACAAGATGCAGCAGTGGCGTAGTGTAGTGAGCACAATAAGGACGCGACAGGGACGCATGTGTGGTGTACTTTAGGCATTGGGTAATAGGGCCACGGCAACAAGAACGCGACAGGGACGCCTGCAACGGAGTTATTAAATAGGTCAGATCGGAACCAACCGGTGAAGTGCCCGTAGTCTTTTGTAAATAGTGTAAATAGTAACGTAGGCAGTGAAGCAAAGTGAAGTGATACCCAGAGAGGAGAAAATCTCACACTTTGAAAACTCTTCAAGACGAGTCTAAACAGCTCGGAACTATTAGTATTATTGCTATTATTAGCTATTAGAAATGTGGTGGAAAACCGCAATGCAATGTAAATATTAAGTTCTAAATAAACGTATTTTTTAAAAGTAAGTGGAGGATATGACAATGAAGAGGAAGACAAGTCGCCCACGGACCAGCCTGTTCATTCGGGTACTGCTCCGCCGTTCGCCTAACATAGATTGGCGAAACCACGGAAAACTACCAATCAGAACTGCTGACCCCTAGAATTCTTCTCCTGACAGCAGCTGATTCAACCTCTACCTATGCAGCAAGTGTCCAAAATCCTGTCACCGTCGGGACTGGACCTCTAGGACCTGCCGGTCGAAGGCATTGCAGTGACATCAGTTGATGCCTGATCCACCTTAGCCGGTTGAAACAATTTTGTAAGTACTTGTTTCTTACGTAATTTGTGGTTGTAAGAGCCATAGTGCTGCCTCCATTAAACCATCACTGAAACTGTTATTGTCGCTGGACATTAATAATTTTAAGTAGTGAATAACGTAGAAGGCCGCAGAGGTTTTGGGATAGCTCGCTAGCTTCCCAGGTTTCTTGTTCCCACTTTGCGGATTCAAACCCAAATGATGACACTGGATTTTCAAAGAGTGGAAAATTCTCAGTTGGTCATGTCACGTTCGTGGTATGTAAAATAACTTCGCCTAAATGCCTGGCAAAATTGAAGGAGTGGCCGTGAGATTATAATAATACTAATACAAATATCCTCGAAAATATTTTAAGTGTCTCAAATAACAAACATTATGATCGAAACTCGGAACAAACAATTGATACAGATAGTAATACTCGGCTGCCTGTACATAAACTTTCCTTCTCCTTTGGCTAGCAAAAATTACAGATAGGACAGCTAGCACTATGTTGCCCGAATCCTTCAATTAAACCCCGCCCATCATAACAAGAACCCGCATTCGTTCAGCCAGGGATTGTCGTAAGTAATTGTGGTGAAGTGAATACGACCAGGAGTTCGGCATCCCGCCAGGGTGCAAGAACTTTCGAGAACGTGCGAAACATGAGAGAACACGGTAATATAATTATTATTTAAAATATATTAAGATATACATTGTAAGACAATTCCCTTAATTTATTATTCATATATTTGAAAACGTATTCAATATTTTATATTTGCGTGTATACCCCTCATTTATTCCTACGATTCCCCTCATTTATTGTTCACATATTTGAACACGTATTCAATATTTTATATTTACGACTATTTATACATTTTACATAATGGTGAAAATTCAATAATGCTCAAAACATTGTTTCCGTTTAATTGACGTCTGCAATGTTAATGTGATATATACTACTTTGTAAAGATAAACTTAATTACTTCACACAAATTTAAAATAAAAGTTAAAAAATGCGACTGCCAGTTAAGAAGAGAAACAATTTAAAATACAGTAAACCGTGCTAGCAAGAGTCTGCATTTTTTAATAATTTCATAGGGTTTTGCACTGTTGGAGAACTTATACATTAACATAATTTTGTATTCTTTATTACTTTCTCGTATACAAACGTATATACGAGAGTAATATACGTAGTATGGGGAAAGTTGTGTAATGCTGCGGAAAATCGATTTTGGGGTCTCCCGATAACGAAAAAGCGGTTCTTTTCAAAACGTCCGTCCATCCGAAACGTCCGTCCGTCCATAAACGATAAACGATATGCCCTCGTCTATTAAAAACGGAAGAACAGTTCTGTTTGCCGATGACACGAATGTTCTTTGCAAAAAAGAAACAATAAATAGTACAATTTCAGAAGTTTCAAATTGGTTTTATAATAACAAATTAATAGTTAACGAAGGAAAAACTGTCTCAATGCAATTTTGCGTTTCAAATCGGCAATCGTATGATCCATTGAAATTAACAATCCGTCTGTCTATATGTCTCTGTCCGTCCTTCTGTCCCTCTGTGAACACACGTGGCACCTAAACCACACGTACGATCTTTTCCAAATTGAAGAAACCCTTGACCATCTGGCTTTAGTTGAAGCTTTGAAATTTTGAAAAACATTCTTTAAAATTTGGGGGGACTTTACTTGAAGCCCCCTGTAACATTTTAAAAATATTCTCAAAAAGGGCTCCAAGTTTTTCTTTAAATTTCTTTTAAGAATAGAGTAAAACACACTTATAAAGGTGGCATAGGTCCGATTTTCGCGGTTAATTCTGAAATTCCGAAGATTGCAAAAATTTGAAAAATTTCGGCGTCTTCCTACAACTATAAAATTGAAGACACATTTTTCCTTGAAATTAAATTTGTTGTCCATAAATATTTCTTTCATTAAGGTCATGTAGACCTTTTTTGAAAATGTTCGTAGTTACGTGCAATAGAGCGTAAAATATTTGCAATTTAAAAAAATAACAAAAACATTTTCTCAAAAAATGATCCAAATTTTTGGTACGGGTAGTTCCAAATGCATCCTATCCGATGACAAAAATGCCATATTATTCTATTCTTTTGTTTTTAAAAAATTGCAAAAATATAAATGTTTGACTTGTCTCTCACGTCGGTAATATTTACATCAGAAGCGATTTCTTCACATTAGATTTATGAGTACATGTACTTTAAGTAATGCCAAATAAAGTTTCTCGAAAACTCAACAATTTTGTAAAAAAATGAGCTCAAAATTCCGAATTATTAGAAACTCTCAAACGTCATTTTCTCAAAAATGGCTCCTGAATGTTTCTTCAAATTTCTTCTATGGATAGTACTAAGTGCACTGTTTGATATGACGTAAAGTTTATTTTGGTGTATTCTTTTGTTTTCCAAAAATTACTAAATGTAATTCATTACAAAATTTCTCTCACGCCATTAATATGCATATTTCCATCAATTTGTATATATTATTACATTTGTTAGTGTAAGTGCTTCAAATGATTTTAAATAAAGTTTTTCGAAAACTCAGTAGATTCCTGTGAAAAAGAGTTTCAAATTGCGCATTTACAGAAATACTTAATCGCCATTTTCTTAAAAATGGCTTCAAAATTTTAAATGAAAAATTATATTTTGGACGAGGTTCTACTCTTCTTTAATATTCTTGAAGTAATACTGTCGGTTCTACTATTAGGAAACCGAAATGTTGAGAAAATGTAAAAATATAGTAATTTGGGCGACGATAGATGGCAGCTGAAAAGAGAATGGAGCAAGACCTTCATGGCAGTCCACAGCAAGGTAATTTGAAAAAATTGCTACAAGAAAGTCTGTGCCATTCTTTAGCACCTCTAGTTTTATCATAAAAATGTATACATTATGTTCTGGGGTTCACTAAATTAAGAGTATTGGTGAAACATGGAAGGATACACGGATACGTTTTAGTGATATTGTAGTGAACTACATGGAAATGACAACAATCGGAAACAATCTGTGGGTCATGTCTTGACATTTGAACATCACATTACATAAACAACAGATAGAAGAAGCGAGATTTTTTCGTTGTATCACTAAAACTACAATTCTGAAATCTTTTTCGCCCCGAATCTTTCAAATTCAATAAAGTGTTGCGAAAACGGCTACCCCAGGGCAAATCATACGTGATTTTGGATCTGCCCCCTAATATGTTCACTACCTCATCCTTTAGCTTGTCCCACCTCCTCACGAATCGACACCCGAAGTCACAAAATCGAAGATCGAAAACGAAGGACGACGAATGGGAACGTGCAGGCATGACGGCATTCCGTAGTCCAGCCTGAAAGACTTCATAAATTTCGCTTCAAGTGACTACTCATTTCATGTGCAACAAGAAAGAGCGTTTGAGAATAACTTTAGGAAGAATATTAGCTTCAATGGGAAGAATGTTTGATATTCGATTAGAAAGAGGCATAAAGGAATGTTTTCAAGCTATTTTACAATTGCTCAGTATATACTTCCATGATAATTATTTGATAACAGTATTTTCTTAAAAATGCTTTGGAAATGAAGCTTTGAGAAAAATCGATGTGTTTAATATTAATCGCTGAAGCAGCGGCCCTGAGCCTCGACATCAACTTGGATACGCGTTGTGAAACGTCAACTAGGCTATTAGTGGAACTGTAAAAAAATCTGCATAAAAGTTCTTCTGCATCATGTATGAAAGGAGTAAGACACTATTTCGTTAGCAGATTCACGTTGTCGGTTTCCTGATCCTTGCGGTAGTGAGTCGATTTTTGTGGGGCATGAGAGGAAATAACAGCAATGTGTTTTTGTCTGGTCCTCGGTCTCCCAGAAGGGAACTTGTATAGCACTGTCACGGGAACAAGACCGACCCTCGCCCCACGCCACGGCAAAGGAAAGATTGGTACATAAGCATAATAAAAACGTGCCTAGACCCTACGCTGGATACTGGCCCCCGAAATGTTTTTGATATTTTCGTCGGTAAACACGCGCTTGGCTGCTTAGCCAAGCATTTGTCTTAGCCAACCATCTAAACAGCGCTACAAAAGCGCGTCCATAGCAACGGCCGTTAAAATGCTCGAGAGTCCATTAAAAATGTTAGCGGACTTTCGGGTTTAGATATTACCAATGCTCATAAATTTTGGATAAATATGTTCTTGTCATAAATCAGATTTTTTGGGAATAAATGTAAACAAAATTTATTTTTGCAATTGTTTTGATATAGATATATTAAAGTTACAATAATTTTTGAACATTCCATTGAATGTAATGCCATTTGAAGCCGTGAGATTTAACTTCGTTAGTATTACAAGAAATCGATTCTGAAATGTTTGCCTCGCTTGGCCTTTTTTTCCCATTTCCTTTTTATCCCATTTGTGCCTTTGTCCCCTTTTCCGTATGTGCTCCTTGGCTCATTTTGTGCCCTTGTCCTGACTTCCACTTTGTGCCATTTTGTTCCCTTGCGCAATTTTGTTCCTTTGTCTTATTATCCCATTTGTCTTTTGCCCAAAATTTTCCATTTTGTTTCTCTGCTTCTAGTCTAATTTTGTTCCTTTGTCCCCATTGTCCCCTTGCTCTCTTCGTCCTCTTTTCTCCGCTTTGTACCCATTTCTCCCCTTTGGCTTTTGGCCCTTTCGCTCACTGTGACTGTTATTTAAAAACGGTACCAAGACCCTGTATCAACAACCCTTGCCACAGAACATCAAGAGTAATGATAATTTAAAACTCACGAAAGTGTCACATGTTTATTTTGAATAACTAGAAATAACAAAAAACATTGTATATATACACACATTGTATACGTCCCCGATTCGGAAAAGCGGACAAAAATATCTGCCTTTAAGGAAAAGCAATTTGTATCTATTGCTTACGTAGACTTTGTAGAAAGATAATCGTACAGATCCAAACATGAAATACATGTATCGCGTCCTCTCTTAGTCTTTAAGAACTAATTTAGAGGACTCGTTGCGGATTTTCGACACTGGCTGTATATCACGATCGAATTCAATCATTGTCTGCAGGAGAATTTTAGAGAACTGTTGCTCTGATAGGTAGTTTTGTGCGGTTTCTCCAATCAATACAAGGGGAATTCTAGGACAGTAGCATAACATACAGGCCACTGACCGCGTCCAATCTTTCCCTTCTCTTCTTTGTCCTGTCTTCCCCCTTTAAACTTTTTTTTATAACCTGGCACTTAACGTAAATCAGATGTTGACGGTTTTGTCCAATCGGGAGCTTAAACGTGACCACAGTGACGTCAACGTAACGACGTTTTAGCTCTCGATTGGATGACACCATAACAGCTGATTTACGTCAAGTGTCATGTTATAAAAGCCCAAGTATACTCACACTTCCGTGAACTACACCACCAAAGTCTGGGGGTTAGAGCGTCTCCCGGCTGGGGCGGTGCCCCGCTGGGGGAGATTCCTGGACGCGGAAACCCCCCGCTAGCCGATGAGTAGGTGGGCGCCGGATCTCACCATTCAGCGAGGGGAAGAACACCGTCTCCTACCTACAAAAAACTTTCACTACATTAACGGGAGTAATGTCAATTGCAGTGGACGTGCCCGGGAACTCGCAATCGACCACACTCACCGCACCGCGCGCCGTTCCGCGTCGGCCGCCCGCCGTTCAGTCGCTCTCAATGAGCGCTTGAGCAAGGGGCTGCGGCCGCTCGCTCGCTCGCGATGCGCCATCCATATGGAAGGCCGATGGCGGCGGCGGCGGCGTACGCAACGGTGGTGCGGACGATTCGGTCGCTGAGCGCGGAACGCAAGGCCGGCGCCCCGCCCCGCCCCGCCCCGCCCTTTCTCTCCTCTCCACCTTGCCACGCCGCACGATGGTCCGGATTCGGAAAAAGCGGACAAAAATATCTGCCTTTAAGGAAACGCAATTTGCAATTATTGCTTACGTAGACTTTGTAGAAAGTTAATCTTGGAGTTCCAAACAGTGGTGAGAACCAAACTGGGTTTAATTCTTGTGTTTTTATTATTGCCAAGGTTTCGTTTATTTATTCTTTGATCTCGTTAGAACTATGTATTAACAGGAGAAATTTTGAAAAAATGGAGAAGGTATGTTTATTTTTTGTGTGATATGTTTTTTTTAACTAATCTACCTTAAAAAAGAGCAGTTGAAAAAATAATTCCAAAATTCACAAATAATTTTCTTCATAACAATGCTCCATGGTACAGAAATTTAAAATAAACAGTGCCGAATTTGGTGCACAGAGTCATGGACACTGAAACATGAAAATTTATCAGTGCAAATAAATAATACTTGAAAATATGTACATATAGTAAATAATGCAAATTATTACTTAATGAGTCAATTATGTCCTCAGTTAGCTTTATTGATCGAGAAATCCTAAGCCCCGCTCCCGACAGTGGCCGAGTTTCGACCAGCTAAACAGCTAGGTCAGAGCCAGCGACTGCGTGGGTGTGGATTCCAGAATCCAGTTGCTCAGATCGGATGTTTCCGTGAGTTTCTCGGATCCATCCCCGGTAAATGATTTTGCGTTACCTTTACCGAGCCACTGGGGCGTATGAGCCTTGCCTATTACGCTCTTCCGAATTCCACGTTACAAATGAAATTGAGCCTGAAACTTTCAGCTGTTTATTTCATTATAAATTCGCGAAACTATCATAACTTTTGAACACACATATGTGAGTATGTGTGAGTATGTTTTTTGAGTCAAGGAATGTGAGATATTCACTCCAGTCTTCACTTAAAACATCAAAAATCAATTTAGGAATTACAAAGTACCAACTTTTTTTGTAAGAAATGTTCTTGGGTAGTATCCGGAGAAGCGAGAGAGAATAATCAGTTTTGTAACACTGATATTTCTTGAAAAATCTGAATTGCAACATAAGGTAAATTAATTACTGCCCATCTTCTTAAAAATTCTTAGTTTGCTTGTCTTCTTCAAAATAATGGACAAACAAATATGAAAAGTTAGCATAGGACGTGAAATAATTTGTCGTTTTTTTGTTGAATAGTGCAAATAAATGCAGCTTCACTATGTTTGTGTTTTGTTGAGCTCTGGTTTTGATGGTCGTGATGGGAGAAGAGTGGAGTGTGTGGTTGGCTAGCATGTTTGCAATACTTTGAAATCTAATCTCTAGTTCTTTACAAGTATGTATGGTTTCTATTACTCGGGAGAGAAAAATTTAATTTTTCAAATTTTCTAACCAAATTTAGTTGGTACCTTCCTTATAATTCAACCAGTATGTACTGTAAAACGGTGGGGAAAGGATTCTGGAGCTCAAGCAAGCTTGTCAAAGATAATACTTCCACTCCGTACGTAATATTGTTATTTTCTGTTTGTTGAGGAAATTCATGAAATAAAGAAACCGTAAATAGTGTAATATAAAATGTCACAAATTTATTCCGTAATAACAATTCAATTATAAATTAAAAGAAAACGGTTTCAACGCAGTTTTTCATTTGAAATAAACAATTTTGTACTGCATTGAAAATGAACGATGTGCAATTGACCGGTGTTAAGGTAACTAAAAGGTTGGGTTTCTCAATTCAGTCAAACCACAAATGCACGTCTATTTATCATGAATTGAACACAAAATGAAGTTCATTATTCCATGCTTTCAGACTTTTCGATTAAAAAAAGAATTGTAAGAATGCATATCCCACTCACGTAATTCTTATAAGCATCTCTTTATTGAGCTAGGAATTCTACCATTAGTTTACGAATTAGTGTTTTTTGTGAAAAATGACTTACTCAAGGATGGGAAGATATTTTCAGCAAACACCGATCTCTATAACACTCGATTAAGTAATCATATTCATCAGGATATAGAAACAACCGCACACTACAAAATATTCACATATAACACATGTACTTTATTTTACAACACTTAGCCAGATGACATTAAACGATTAAATTCTAAACAAAACTTTAAGTTCCAAGTAAAATCTTTTCGGCAGCAATGTTTCTTTACATTAGAGACTACACCGAGCATCAAAAATGAAAGTCATATTAATTTTAAAGGTATTTAATGAACTCATTACCATTTGGGTCGTATAATTCTAAACAACCTGAAACAAGAATAGTACGGCAGCTTGGGGCAATGACCACATCTCGATCATGTTTTTCGTCCAGTTTTCCTGATCCTTTGAGTGAATGCTGAGATGGTCCCTTGTTTTGCTTCTGAACGTAAATGTAATTTCACTATCTGTGCACGTCTTCTGGAGTTCACTGGGAAATAATTATTCAATTTATCGTTCTCCATGTTGTCGCGGCAGGAAGACAATTCCTTCTCCAAGGGCACGATGAGAGAAAAGAGCCCAAATCTGTAGATGATTTGCCCTTTCAAATAGATTTTATTCACCGGAGCGAATATTTTCTTGAGAATTCTGGCCCAAAACGCTAATTTCTTTCTTTATTCAGAAATCATCTTGTATATGATCCCCAAATTTAGAAAATGTGCATAGAATACACTTCTCCCCGCAGCACATTATTCACTTTTTTGACGTAAAATAAAAATAAATAAAATAAATAGTGCAAATTGGAAAATTTTGAAATTTTCCCATCGCTTTTGCGTCTTCCAAAGCAGCGTGCGTCGCGCACTGCATGCCTGGCGAGCAACAGGGCGGAAGAGAAGGCGGGTGGGAGGGGCGCAGGCGGGGGAGGGGTGGGCGCGGAGCGACACGCGTCAACCGAAGGCCGCGTGCAGCTGGGAGAAGCGAAAGGACGCCGCCGATCATGACAGCGAGGCAAGCACAATGAACATACGGAGAGAATGTGGCCGCTGTGAAGCATTCCAAGCGCCAACAATGAAGGGATCAATTCAACCGCGCGCCGTTGATCAACTGGCGAGCCATCCTCAAGTTACGCCACACACGATTGAACGAACTACGTGAACGTTACACAAATTACAAATCATGCAGGAAGAAAACACGTGTATACGAGTGTACACGCATGTGAGATGGCTCAACTGATGACACAGCAGTGTTTCTGACCGGGAGGTCCCAGGCTTAGTCTCCCGACATCCTGTTCGCCCGTTATCTGGTGAAGAATTCTTGCAAACAGCTACTGTGATCGGTAGTGTTCTGTATTTGGGTCATTCCACGACAAATCGTTGCAGAATTGTGACATTTGTAGATTGCGGTGCGCAAACGCTCCTTTAAATCGCAATATCTTCCGTGCTATCAAACTTAAAGCAAAAATGCTTATCTCATTGGAAAGCTGATATGTGATTCCATATAAAACATTTGCATTATTAATTTATTTTATTATAGTGTTAACTTCTGTGCTGATGAATTCTTCTCTAAAATTTTACAAAAAATGCGTTTATTAATTATTTTTTTAAGAAAAATATACGTTGAGGCGCAATATGTATTGCCTTATTACTGAAAATTTGAATTTGGGATGGCAACGCAGCAAGAAGTTATGATCCGAAATTCTTTCACATGCGTCCGCGAAGACGCTTACTGGCAACCATAAACAGAAGCACTCTTCCCGGGCGTCGGAGTTGGCCGGCCCTTCCGGTTTCTTTCTTTTTTTTTTTTAACATCTGCTTTATTTGCAATTTTTTCTACATGAACATTCGGCAAATACAATTGTACATAAATTATTGACATGTAAAGAAACCATACAGTTCTGGTTCTTTCTAAATATTATTTTTAAAAAGTTGTCCAACCAGAGAAAGCAAAAAACTAAAAAAAACAAACAAAAAAAACACATCTTATTAGAAAAGCATAACAAAAGCAAAAAACAATAACCACAACAAAAATACATACATACAATAAACATGGTGACAAAATGAAAATAGTATAATATAAAATTACAATTATTAAAAAAAGTTATTATTTAAATCTGTGGTCCAAATCAAGAGGATGTACTCTTTTTAATCTTCTTGTCATTGTGCTGTTGTCTAAGATGTTGATGGCTAGATGATTGCTATGATTTTCGAGTCTGTGTTGGTATTTGAGAGATTTTAGAGTGATTTCCTCTTTAACAGTGGTGATATGGAGATCTTTATGTATAGTGGCGTTTGATACAAACCAGGGAGCATTGCTTAATGATCTGAGACTTTTTGATTGAAATCTTTGAATTATTTCTACATTTGAATGTGAGGCTGTTCCCCAGAGTTCAATTCCATATGTCCATATGGGTTTCAATATTGTTTTGTAAAGTAGGACTTTATTTTCTAGACTTAAAGAAGATTTTCTCCCTATTAACCATGACAGTTGCCTATATTTTAGTTCTGCTTCCTTTCTTTTAATTGAAATATGTTTCTTCCAGGTTAACTTTTTGTCAAGATGTAATCCCAGATATTTGACGGTGTCTACGTTTTCAATTAGTTTTCTATTTATTTCTATTCTTGTATTTATTGTTTTTCTTAGAGTAAATGTTATACATTTGGACTTTGTTTCATTCAGTCTTATTCTCCATAGATTAAACCATTTGTTTATATGCGCCAGATGATTTTTTAATGTTCTTGTTGCCGTTTCTTGGTTTTCATGCGAAGCTAGCAGGGCTGTGTCATCTGCATATGTTGCAGTGATGACATCCGATGACTGAGGTAAGTCAGAGGTGTACAGCGTATACAGAACTGGTCCGAGGATGCTGCCCTGTGGTACTCCTGATAGTATTGGATGGAACGACGTTATTTCATCTCCGAATTTTATTTGGAAAAATCGATCCAAAATGAAGGAACGAATCATGTTATAGAATGGATGAGGCAGACATTTCTTAATTTTGTATAATAAGCCTTGATGCCACACTTTGTCAAAGGCTTGCGTAATATCTAGAAATAGAGCGGAACAATACATTTTATTTTCTAGAGCTTCGTTGATGGTGTCGACTACTCTATGTATTTGTTCTATTGTAGAATGTTGTTTCCTGAAACCAAACTGATGATCTGGGATTGCATCATTTTCTCCAAGTATAGGATATATGCGGAGTAGTAGTAGTTTCTCAAAAACTTTAGACAACGAAGGCAATAAACTTATTGGTCTGTAGGATGTAATTTCTTGTACAGGTTTTCCCGGTTTTGGAATTACAATTATTTGTGCCAATTTCCACTGCGAAGGATAATGCCCAATACGTATTATTCCATTAAAAATAGATGTTACGAGGGCAATGCGTTTCTTTGGAAGGTTTTTGAGCATTTCTCCTGTAATTCGATCGTGACCAGGAGCCTTGTGGTTTGGTAGTAATTTCAGTCCTGCTGTGACTTCTTTTGTGGAGAAGAATTTGATTGGTAGCGACATTTGAAGAGGACTTTCCAGGAATTCTATAATTTCTTGTTCTTCTGTGAGTAATGTTGAGGGGTATGGTTGAAATGTTTTTGTAAAATAATTTGCAAATTCTTCTGCCTTTTCTTTCTCTGTTCTGGCCCAGCTTCCATTGATTTTACGGAGGGGGGAACATGTTTTGTAGGTCTTTTTAAGTTTTTAGTAATTTTCCATAAGGAGTAATCCGTTGCTTTTGAAGGTGACAGCTTTTCTATGCGTTCCTTCATTTCCTCCGAGTGAAATTCTTGCAATTTTCTGGTTAAATGGCGGGAAGTTCTGTTTAGTAGACGTTTGTCGTCCGGATGATGAGTGTGTTGCCATGTCTTCTTCATCTGTCTTTTCTCTTTAATTAACTTCATTATTTCTGCAGGATATTTATTTTTTTCAAACACACTCGTTTTTGGTGTAGCATATACAGCTGCCTGTTGAATGTGTTGTATTAAATATTCAACAGCGTTATCGATGTCTCCTGGAGACTTTAGACGGACCTTTGCAGTGGTGTTGCAGTTAAGCCAGTTGCTGTATTCTTCCCAGTTGGTTTTTCTGTTTGTAAGATATTTATTTTCTTTCTTTTTAATTTCAGAAGAACTGATTGTTAGTATTTCTGGAGAATGATCAGATGAAAGATCAAAAGACGGTTCTATTGTGTGATAGGTTTGAGCCATACCCCTTGTGACGAAGATATCCAATACATCAGGAACTATTACCATCCGTTGGCCAGTAGGTGGGATTTCCTGATGAAATTGTTTGGAGTTTTAGTGTTGAAATAGCTCCTTCTAAAGCTCGACCTCTTGTGGTTACCAATCGTGATCCCCACAGTTGATTTTTCGCATTGTAGTCACCTCCAGCGATAAATCTCGGGCCGAGTGTTTTAAAGAACTTGATATATTGATCAGTGGTTATCTTGTATTTTGGAGGGGAGTATATAGCTGAAATCACGAGCGGACCAAACTTATCATATACTTGTATCGATGTTGCTTGCAGATGTTCTTCAGCATTTTCTTCATACAAATTATGTTTCAATTTTGTTTTAATTATTACTGCAGTGCC
>BLKR01012815.1:0-15985 GCA_011170035.1 Teleogryllus occipitalis
AAGGCACGATACCTCCCAAACTAATCGCCGTAACAATTCATACTCTATGCCAAAACTTGCTCCTATATGTTGCTAATTGTAATCTGCAATCAAAAAATTCGCCGCGGACCAGTTAGATTAAAATACCCAGGTTCGAACCACAGAATTTAAACTCTTGGAAGCCCCCTCCGCGAGGAAAAGGCACGATACCTCCCAAACTAATAGCCGTAACAATTCATACTCTATGCCAAAATTTGCTCATAAATGTTTCTAATTGTAATCTGCAATCAAACAATTTGCGGCGGACCAGTTAGTTTAAAATACCCAGGTTTTAACCCCAGAATTTAAAATCATGGAAGCCCCCTCCGCGAGGAAAAGGCACGACCCCTCCTGAACTATTAGCCTTAACAATTCATACTCTATGCCAAAATTTGCTCCTAGACGTTGCTAATTGTAATCTGCAATCAAAACATTTGCCGCGGACCGGTTAAACTAACCCCGGTTCGAACCCCAGAATTTAAACTCTTGGAAGCCCCCTCCGCGAAGAAAAGGAACGATACCTCCTGAACTGTTAGCCTTAACAATTCATACTCTATGCCAAAATTTGCTCTTACACGTTGATAATTGTATTTTGCAATAAACAAATTTGCCGCGGACCGGTTAGTTTAAAATACCCAGGTTCGAACCCCAGAAATTAAACTATTGGAAGCTCCCTTCCAAGACAAAAACACGATACCACCTGAACCAATAACCGTAACAATATATACTCTCTGCCAAAACCTGCCCATAATCGTTGCAAAAAGTAATCTGTAATAAGAAAATTTGCCGCGGACCGGTTTGTTTACAATACCAGGGTTCCAACCCCAGAATTTAAATTCTTGGGAGCTCCCTCCGCGAGGAAAAGGTACGATAGCTTTCTGAAGTTGAAGTCTTGGAAGCTCCCTGCGCAATGAAGAGAAACATTACCTCCTGAACCAATAGCCGTAGCAATTCATACTCTATGCCTACATTTGCCCTTACCCGTTGCAAACTCTAATCTGTAAAAACGCAGCTTTTCCGCGTGCGAGATGTCCTGACACGGCGTGGCCGTTTCTCTCCTCGGCGAGGGGGCCGAGCGGATGCAACCGCATTCGTAAAGGTATTTGGCGAAGGGAGTTTCTCTTCGTGTAACGGTCCCGCCGGGGCAGCTACTCGACCTAGCTAGAATATGCCTAGTGTCGAAAATCCGCCACCCTCGGGACTCGAACCCTAGGACCTCCCGATAAGAAACTCTGCCGCGTAAATAGTTCTTTCCTCTGAGACATCTCAACGGAAAAAATCACAATGAATTTCCCCCAAATACCTGTACGATTCTACTGAAATACCGGTATTTTCGTATGAAACTACCGGTATTTTGATGAGAGAATACCGGTATATTACCTTTAAATAGAGGTATTTTTCCGGTATAGACGTCGGATGAAGGTAAAATACCTCTAAAAATACCGGTATTTGAAGTCTTATACCGGTATTTTTAAAAGTATTTTGAATAAAGGTATAATAGAGGTAAAGGTATTTCTATACCGGTATAAATACTTTTACCGCTATTATTTCGATATTCGGTCCAACCAATTATTAATAGACACAATTATATAAATTGTTTAAGAACATTTCTTCTTTAATTTCAAATATATTTTAAAATATTTGCATTATTAACGAATAATAATAAATAAGTGTAAAAACATAAAACTACTAATCTATACAGAATGATACGAAAAATTCTGAAAATTCTGTAATTCCAAGAAACTCATTATAAACATTTCTCGGACACGCCACCCACGTCTAACAAAGCGCCGTGTGAGAGCGAGGCGCGCTGCCGCTCCGAAATCGAGCTGAGATCAGCGTCATATCCGTTGCCGGCGACAGGTCGACCCACGCGGCACGTCCGGCGTATTGTATTCCTTTCAATGTACGCAACGACTGATAAGTGGATGTTAATCGACTCCTTCTCTGCGGTGAAGGAGCACGCTATCTCCTGTTCTACCGCAGTGACCTGACCCAAGAGCTTGTGAAGAAAATTATTATTTATATCATGAATAACCAATTTTCACAATAATGCTTTAATTTTTCGTTTATTGCTATATATTAATTTTGACCTTGACGCGTCTGTACGTTGCCTCCATTTTACAATAGTTTCATTAGGCAACAATCGGAACAAAACGTTTATTAACAATTTTATCAATCTACCCCAAAATGAGGAAATTATAAACTTCCCTTGTTTACTTGAAATTAAAATCCAATCGCCAATTTTTCAGATGCACAAATTTCTCTATCACTAATTCATTAAAGTTGCTGGTTTCTCGAAGTTGCTATTCTAATGATAGCATTGTTATGTTGTCATAGTATTTCTAAGACGAGTTTTTATTCGCTTCATTGTTGAAATCGAGTGTTGGGCTTCTGAAGTGAGAAGAATCAAAGAAGTTTACAGACTTCTGGATAAAAGTCTTGTATTTCATTTTGTAGCATTACTTGAAATAATGGTACCGCTCCTGTTGCATTTCTAAATTCGCTTCTTTTGTACATAACTTGCAACTCGTAACTCCAACTGATAACGTATTGCGGAAAATAATATTTTGTGCTAATTATTTGGTATATATGAGGTGTGGTACATATTGAAGATGATGAAAAGAAAAATAATAGTATTACTTTTAAGGAAAGTGTGTTTTATAAACGATATACATACACACACACACACACAATGTATACTTGTATATATAAAACGCTTGATTTCTAAAAATGTAGAACTCGCCCCAAAGTAATTAAAAATTTAATGAAAATAATTACATGTCTATAACAAAATAATAATTATAAATCACACTTCATAAATTAACACTGGTAGCACTGGCACTAGGAGAAAATCAATATAGTAAAATTATAGAAAATTATCGAATTTTCTAGTTCTTACTAATAATTTTGTTAAAATCTTTAAAATTATACAATGAAAGAGACAATTATTTAATTTTGAGTTCACTAATGTAGGTCGAACTAAAACTCGAAATTGCCAAGTGTTGGCCCTCCCTCCTTTTTGTTTTCCTACTTCGTTCCCCAGGTAATGCATGTCCGGTCTGCCGCGTTCGACCAGAAATCAACTCTCCCCCTCACCCTCTCAATCTCTATCTCTCATTACCGCTCTCTCATTACCTCTCTCTCCCTCTCTCTCTCTCTTTCTCTTTCTTTCTCTCTCTCTCTCTCTCTCTCTCTCTCTCTCTCTCTCTCTCTCTCTCTCTCTCTCTCTCTCTCTCTCTCTCTCTCCCTCTTACATAGAGTATAAATTGTTACGGCTATTGGTTCAGGAGGACACGTATCTTTTCCTTGCACAGAGAGATTCCAAGAGTTTGGGGTTCGAACCTAAGTATTTTAAACTAATCGGTCAGTGGCACATTTTTTTATTACAGATTACATTTCGCGACGGTTAATGACAAATTTTGGCAGAAAGTATAAATTTTTACGCCTGTTGGTTAAGGAGGAAAAGACTTTTCCTCGTGTAGGGAACTTCCAAGTCATAAATTTCTGGGTTTCGAAACTGGCTATTTGAAACTAACCAGTCTACGGCAAATTTATTTTTACAGATTAGAGTTTGCAACGGGTAAGGGCAAATGTAGGCATAGAGTATGAATTGCTACGGCTATTGGTTCAGGAGGTAATGTTTCTCTTCATTGCGCAGGGAGCTTCCAAGACTTCAACTTCAGAAAGCTATCGTACCTTTTCCTCGCGGAGGGAGCTCCCAAGAATTTAAATTCTGGGGTTGGAACCCTGGTATTGTAAACAAACCGGTCCGCGGCAAATTTTCTTATTACAGATTACTTTTTGCAACGATTATGGGCAGGTTTTGGCAGAGAGTATATATTGTTACGGTTATTGGTTCAGGTGGTATCGTGTTTTTGTCTTGGAAGGGAGCTTCCAATAGTTTAATTTCTGGGGTTCGAACCTGGGTATTTTAAACTAACCGGTCCGCGGCAAATTTGTTTATTGCAAAATACAATTATCAACGTGTAAGAGCAAATTTTGGCATAGAGTATGAATTGTTAAGGCTAACAGTTCAGGAGGTATCGTTCCTTTTCTTCGCGGAGGGGGCTTCCAAGAGTTTAAATTCTGGGGTTCGAACCGGGGTTAGTTTAACCGGTCCGCGGCAAATGTTTTGATTGCAGATTACAATTAGCAACGTCTAGGAGCAAATTTTGGCATAGAGTATGAATTGTTAAGGCTAATAGTTCAGGAGGGGTCGTGCCTTTTCCTCGCGGAGGGGGCTTCCATGATTTTAAATTCTGGGGTTAAAACCTGGGTATTTTAAACTAACTGGTCCGCCGCAAATTGTTTGATTGCAGATTACAATTAGAAACATTTATGAGCAAATTTTGGCATAGAGTATTAATTGTTACGGTTATTAGTTTGGGAGGTATCTTGCCTTTTCTTCGCGGAGGGGGATTCCAAGAGTTTAAATTCTGGGGATTGAACCGGCATATTTTAAACTAACCGGTCCGCGGCAAATTTTTTGATTGCAGATTACAATTAGCAACATTAAGGAGCAAATTGGGGCATAGAGTATGAATTGTTGCGGCTATTAATTTGCGAGGTATCGTGCCTTATCCTCGCGGAGGGGACTTCTCAGTGTTTAAATTCTGGGGTTCGAAGCTGGGTATTTTAAACTAACCGGTCCACGGCAAATTTTTTCATTGCAGATTACAATTAGCAATTTTTAGGAACAAAGTTTGGCATAGAGAATGAATTGGAGGCTAATAGTTTAGGAGGTATCGCGCGTTTTCCTCGCGGAGGGGGCTTCCAAGAGTTTAAAGTCTGGGGTTCGAACCTGGGTATTGTAAACTAACCGGTTCGCGGCAATTTTTTTTATTACAGATTACAGTTTGCAACGGTTAAGGTTAAATTTTGGCGTAGAGTATGAATCGTTACGGCTATTGGTCTTGGACGAAACGTGTCTTGTCCTTCTTGAGGTCGCTCAGCATAGGAACGTGGGTCTTATTTTTGGATTTTTGTAAATATCTTTTGAAAAAATGGAGATATCAGTATGATTTCTTCACTAATCGTTTATAAATAAAAAGCGGCAAATTTGGAGTACTGTGTGGTGTGTATGCTTACATTAGTAGCGGATTTGGATGTGTGGTCCTGCTAACTTCCAATGGAAGTTAGCAGGACCATCGATTTTTTTGAGAAAATGACCCGCGGCAAATTTTTTTTTTCACATCTTAAGAACGGCAAAAAAGCGGCAAATTATGAGCTATACAGTTTTGTGATTGGGTGAAATGGTCCCGCTAACTTCCAGGACGTTCGATCTTCTGTGGTGCTGTTTGTTTTCAGGTGCTGAGGAGGCCAAACACTGGAAGGAGAATGCCTGACGCCCGCGCCAAATAAATAGTTTAAAAAAAATCGGATAGATTAGCATGTACTCGGCTTCTGACGTCAGGTTTTTCCCCCTTCAGGGTTTTTTTTCCTCAGCCGTACCTTATGGTCTCTTTTCCGCGGCATTGATGCGATGGAGAGACCATTTGGAGTGAATACCAGAATACGAAATAACGCGGTAGAATGTAGGTATTTTAATGGCTTAAAGGCCTTCGGCCTAGCCACCTAGCATTAAGTTTTCTAATTTGTATGTAATAATTGTTGCAGATTGGTTTATTAAGTATTTTTGTGTACTATGTGATATGGTAACTATGTACGAATGGTCTTCACTTGTTTGTGGAATTGTATGACTGACTGGTCTACTGTAATAAAAAGGATCTACGTTGAACTGTACATCTTATTCTTACTGGACGTTATCCGTAAATGGTAAAACGAACACTGCCGATAACAAGTAAGAATCTGGTAGCAGAGCGTGGTTGCATTCAACGTAATCATCGTAAGAATAATGAGTGATGCGATGGCTTCACCTTTAGCAAGAATAGAATTGCTGACGGAGCGTAACTACGATTTATGGAAAATAAAGGTCAGTGCATTAATTAAATCTAAACATCTGTTTGATGAAGTTATAGTTCGAGACGAACCGCGAAAAATTGAAGGTGATGAAGATAGCATTAAAAATTGGGAAAATTGGTCGAAGAACAATGACGAAGTTATGGGCATTTTAATTTTGACTCTCTCGAACGAACAAATTTTGGCGAGTAGAGGAATAAATAATGCGAAAGAACTGTGGGATTTATTAAAACGACGTCATGAAGGAATTAATAAAAACAAATTAGTTCATTTAAAAATGAAATTAGCAAAATTAGAATTAATGAAGAAAGAATCGATAGATGATTTTTTAACAAGATCGAGGGGTTTAACATGCGAATTGCAAGAATTAGGTGCTAATATTGATGAAGAAGAATTGATTCAATACATTCTGAATGGGTTGCCAAGAAATTACAACGAAGTAGCAACGGCACTATTAGCAAATCAACATCTCACATTTGACCACATGCGCGAGAATCTTCTACGTTTCGAAAGAAGGCAGAAGTTATTTAATACCGAAAATGAAAATATTGCGTACAAAGCAAGAGAAACTAAAAAATTAGCATGTTACAATTGCGGAAAATTAGGTCATTTAGCACGGAACTGTTGGCATAGAAAGTATAATAGGTATAATGTTGATAACCGCAAGAATGAATCAAAGGGCGAACTTAATAAAATAAACAAAAAACTTACGGAAGTAGATAAGAATGACATGAATCCTCGAAAATTTAATTCTAAAAAGTATTGGGAAAAAGAACAGGTGTTAGTGGTGAAGGAAACAAGAAGCGAAGATGATAATAGACGAAAGAAAGTGTGGTTTCTTGATTCGGGTTGCACGACACACATGACGTCGGAAAATGATTTTCTGCAGGATCGGATTAGTGCGAAGATAGAAATTGAGACAGCAGAAACTGGGAGAAAAATATATTCAGATTTCGTCGGAAAAGTTAAGGGATATTGTAGAAATGATTTGGGGAATATGTCTAAAATCATCATGGAAAGGGTTTTACATGTTCCACATTTGAATACTAATTTACTGTCAGCGGCAAGTATGGTAAAGAGAAACAAGAAAATCGTACTTGACAAAAAGGGTGTGAGAATATATGATACTTACAATGAACTCGTAGCGAATGGAAAGTTTGATGGAAACAATTTTATATTTGAGATGACTGTAGAAGATGTAAATAATTTTAGTGACAATGTAGGAAATAATGGTTCGAAATCTGCGGACGTATTGTGTTTTAAATGTGAAAATGTCGTGAATTTGTGGCATAGGCGATTTTGTCATCTTAATCACAGTTATCTTGAAGAATTATGGAAGAAACAGATGGTTAGGGGATTGAATAATATCGAGGTCGAAAAAGGTGATTGTGAAGCATGTATACTTGGAAAATTTACTAGAGCTTCACACAAGAGTATTCATGGGGGGACCACGAATCAAATATTGGAGAGGCTGCATGTAGATCTGCTTGGTCCAATGTCTGTTAAAACAATAGGAGGTAACAGATATATTTTGACTATTGTGGATGAGTACAGCAGACGGTATTTTATTGAATTATTAAAACTTAAATCGGATTGCGCAGATAAGATTAAAGAATTTATAACAAGACGGGAGACAGAAACGGGTTTCAAAGTAAAAAACGTGAGATCTGACAACGGGGGAGAATTTACAGGATCAGAATTAATTAATTTCTACAAAAATAAGGGTATAAAGTTCGAAAGAACAACACCATACAGTCCTCAGAGCAATGGGATTGCTGAAAGAGCAAATCGTACCATTTTAGACATGACCAGGACGATATTGATAGATTCAGGGCTGCCAGTAAATTTTTGGGGAGAAGCTGCACAAACAGCGGTATATGTTCGTAATATTACACCAACTTCACATGACAAAGAGAAAGTTCCACTGGAAATTTGGTCAGGTCGAAAACCAAACGTACAACATTTGCGAATATTTGGTGCAAAGGCTTATTATGGGAACGTTGATCCTGGAAAAAATAAACTGAGTCCAAGAAGTAAACCCGGTATCTTCGTGGGATACGCAAAGAACAGAAGAGCCTATAGAATTTTTGACCCAGAACAAAACTGTATTATTGAAACGAGAGATGTTCATTTTTTGGAACATACTATGGGTAGTAAGGACACACGAGAAATAAATAAAAATAAATTGCGGGAATTTGATTATGACCATATAACATATATCCAAATAAACGAAGAAGTGGTTGATTCCAATAGCGATGCTTTTGTACAAGTGGAAGTTGGAACGACGTCTAACAACTCTGTTCGAAATGAAACGGACGGAAGAGAACAAATGTACGATGATTTGACAGTTGAACCTGAAACTCATGATATACAAAATGAAGTGAGTACTACAAATGAATTACGATGTTCGTCCAGATTAAGAAATCCTGTTATTAGGTATCAAGCGGCTGCCAGAATTGCTGATAGCGAATTTGAAGAAAAATTACCAAAGACCTATTACGAAGCGATGAATTGCACGGAAAATTCTGATTGGAAGAGAGCAATCGAAAAAGAATTAGAATGTTTACAACGTTACGAGACGTGGGATGTGATGGACAGAGATCAAATAGGAAATATAAAGATATTGAGAAACAAATGGATTTTCACAAAGAAAATCAATCAAGAAAATGTTAAATATAAAGCACGTTTAGTAGTCGATGGATCAAAACAAGAATGCGGAATTGATTATGAAAATGCCTACAGTCCGGTTATGAAATATGAAACACTAAGAGTACTCTTGTCTATTGCAGCTACAAATGACTTTGCGATAAAATACGTAGACGTAGAAACGGCGTATCTCAACGGGACATTGGAAAGAGATGTATATATGCAACCCCCACAAGGATTACATATTGCAAAAACTAAAGTACTGAAATTAAATAAAAGTTTGTATGGGCTTCCAGAGGCAGGCAGATGCTGGTATTTTAAGTTGTGTAATATATTGAAAGATTGTGGAATGGTACCTTGTAAGTGCGATCCATGTGTTTTTAAAAAGGGGAAAGATGAAGATTTTTTGGTAATTATTTTTTACGTTGATGACTGCTTGATTATTGGAAAGAAGATGAATCTAGTCGATGAATTGATTAATCAATTAAAACGTTATATCACCATTAAAGAAATTAGTGATCAGAATAAAGTGACGTTTTTGGGGATTCGAATAATTAAAGATGAAGAAGGTTTTACACTCGATCAAGAACATTTCATAAGGGAAATGTTAAACAAATTTAAAATGAATGATTGTCACCCAGTGAGCACTCCAGGAGCTCAAAGTGTAAATCTTTATGAATTTGAAAATTTTGAAAAGATCAACCCGCAAATATATCAAGAAATGTTAGGTAATATAGGGTACCTGGTGACTGCGACCAGACCGGATCTCGCATTTACGTATAGCAAACTTTCTCAATTTTCAACTGATCCGCGAATCAATCACTTGCAAGCACTTAAACGCGTATTCAGATATTTGCAAGGTACAAAGAATGTCAAACTAAGGATTAATAAGGATCGTGGTTGGTTGACAATATTCACAGACGCGAGTTGGTGTGTGACCAAAGATAGTAAATCTTTCGCAGGATACAATGTCAAAATCGGAAGCAACTTAATAAGTTGGAAGAGCAAGAAAGAAAAATTGGTAGCACTATCCTCAATGGAATCAGAATTTATAGCGTTATGCGATTCTATATGTGAAGGAAAATGGTTAAAGGAATTAATTAGTGAAATTGGCTTCGACAAAATTATCAAGAAACCGACGAGCGTATATACTGACAGCAAGTCAATAATAGATTGGAGTAAAGGGTTCAAAATAACAGCAAGAAATAAGCACATGATGCGCAAGATTAATTTTGTAAGAGAAGATATAGAATCTGGAGAAACGGATTTAATCTATTGTCAATCGCAAAATCTAGACGCAGATATGTTAACAAAAGATATGGATAAAAATACATTAGTTAAACATATGATGTCTATGGGAATAACGTGATTTCGTGTTAACGGCGTACTCCCGTATCACACGAAAGGGGGGAATTGTTGCAGATTGGTTTATTAAGTATTTTTGTGTACTATGTGATATGGTAACTATGTACAAGTTGTCTTCACTTGTTTGTGGAATTGTATGACTGACTGGTCTACTGAAATAAAAAGGATTTACGTTGAATTGTACATCTTATTCTTACTGGACGTTATCCGTAAATGGTAGGAACACTGCCGATAACAAGTAAGAATAATTACCTATTAAATAAAAAAATAAATAAAAATTTACGTCCACGTGGAACGCATTTTCGATTATACACTAGACATCAACACGTGCGGGCTGCTCTGATCTGTAGTCAGACGAACGCGAGACCCTCCGCGACAACACGTACATGGCAGACAAGGGACCAACCACCATGCCGAAGACGGGACTCGAATCCACGACCCTTCGGACCGAAGCGCTGAGTCCGTACACGCTCTTAACCTCCTCGGCTATCTAGGTCGGCTATGATGATAATACGAGCTGGAAAGTCCGTGTAGCTTCATCGAAATGTGTTAGGAGGAGGGCAGTGAAATACGGAGAGCATCTGCATATTCAATTGCCAGCGCCCCCTTCTTTAATTGGTACGGCGTGCAAGTGAACGCCACCCTCCCTGTCCACCATCCGCGTGTGTATTTTATTCTCGTATTCCAATTTTTAGTTTAAACCACTAGCAATTAAATGAACAGGGAAATACTCTGTACATTTTATTATTTTTATTATTTCATAATTTTTTTGAAACACTAGGGTTTCAGGTTATCCTTTGTGTTTATTCCCTTCTTTGGTTTTAATAAAAAATCAAAATCACATTTTCCTTCCCGATTGAAAACGTGTAATTGCTACCCAGCTTATACATACACATGAAAAATAGAAAAAAAAGGCATTGTTTTGGGGTTACATAGGATACCTCAACTATGATACTCTCAAAACCTAACATTATAAACGCTGTAGACAACTCTGAAGCGAAAAAATGCTTTATACGGTATATTTAGAATCTAATTTCACAATAAATGTTGCTCAATGTCACAAAATAAGATATTGCGCGACTGTAGACTTCTGATAAGAAGAGAGCGGAAGGACGCATTCCGTAGGCCTACCAGGTGTCAGACGTTCGGTTTACATATCGGTCATTACCAATTTCTCAATACCTTGGCTGTCGAGAAGGTGATGCGTTGTCAACGGTGTTGCATCACGAAGAGTAGTTGCCGAGTAGTTGTCTTGTATTTCATGTTTCATTAAGTTTCTATTTTTATTTTCTTTAGATACAACAATCGCTAGCCAGATACAGCAATCACAACCGTGACAAAATAGGGACTTTTTCCTCCCTCGAATGCGCAGTTCAAGTTTCGCAACACTTTTGTGCATCTACGCATACGCAGTTCAAGTTTCGCATAACTTTTGTGCATCTACGCATGCGTAGTTCAAGTTTCGCAACACTTTTGTGCATCTACGCATACGCAGTTCAAGTTTCGCAACACTTTTGTGCATCTACGCATACGCAGTTCAAGTTTCGCATAACTTTTGTGCATCTACGCATGCGTAGTTCAAGTTTCGCAACACTTTTGTGCATCTACGCATACGCAGTTCAAGTTTCGCAACACTTTTGTGCATCTACGCATACGCAGTTCAAGTTTCGCATAACTTTTGTGCATCTACGCATGCGCAGTTCAAGTTTCGCAACACTTTTGTGCATCTACGGATACGCAGTTCAAGTTTCGCATAACTTTTGTGCATCTACGCATGCGCAGTCCAAGTTTCGCATCACTTTTGTGCATCTGCTCATGCGCAGTTCAAGTTTCGCAACACTTTTGTGCATCTACGCATACGCAGTTCAAGTTTCGCATAACTTTTGTGCATCTACGCATGCGTAGTTCAAGTTTCGCAACACTTTTGTGCATCTACGCATACGCAGTTCAAGTTTCGCATAACTTTTGTGCATCTACGCATGCGTAGTTCAAGTTTCGCAACACTTTTGTGCATCTACGGATACGCAGTTCAAGTTTCGCATAACTTTTGTGCATCTACGCATGCGCAGTTCAAGTTTCGCAACACTTTTGTGCATCTACGGATACGCAGTTCAAGTTTCGCATCACTTTTGTGCATCTGCGCATGCGCAGAAGATGGATAGTGCTGCCCCCTATGGTGAACTCGGACATAGTGAACCCTCGGTTTAAGTGAACTTAAGTCACTGGTCCCGTTTCACTTACAATACAAATAAGCATAAGAAACCTTGGTTGTAGTGAACCTGAACCTCGGCTATAGTGAATCTAGGAAATACAACGTCCTGAAAAGAATTCCCTCCTGGAAAATAATATATCGCTTAGATGCCATAAATTCAAACACTAAGCCGCCTGAATTCCAAAAGTGCAAGAGGCATTGAAGGGTATCAAGACTGCATTACGATACTTACACAGAGGTCAATGTAAAATCAATTACGGAGAGATCACGAATTTTGGAGAAGGATCAAGAGAAATTACTAATGAAAAAGTACAAAGCAAACAATTGAAAGGAAATTTAATTTTTAAGGACAAAAGAGATATTGACATTTAAGTTAGTGCTGTTAATGTGTTTTGCTATATCTCTGTATTCATAAAATTAATCTTTATCGAGAAATTCTGTTTAATTTTGACATCGGATATAGTGAACCTCGAATATAGGGAACTAAAAATGTTACTCCCCAGAAGTTCACTGTATCGGCAATCGACTGTATTTTTAAGATAGGCTCTCATGATAGTTGCTAAAATGCTAAAAACCAATCGACTGCAAAGAAAAACCTGTATCGCCAATAATAAATAAATTTCCGCCAGGTGTATTGGAGAAGGGGAAAGTCGAAAAAAAGTAATAATTCAGAAAAAATTATATCAGCAGTAGCATAATAAAAACTATTGAAGGTAATTGGATCAGTTTAAATTCGCATCACTAGCATTTCATTACAGTAGTAATAGTTATGATACAGAAGAACATATTTAATCGTATTCTTTTAATTGTTGTACATAACCCTATTATACTAAGTGAAGTCGCAAAAAATGTTAAGCAGGACGGGTTCTCAATCGTAAAACTCAAAATTTCGCGAAAACGTCTAATATTTTGAAAATAATGTGTATAAATTGATTTAAATGTATATTTTTCAATAATAGCATTATATAAAAAATCATACATCTAACTTCAAATTTATAAATGTAAAAAGATTTTGAAAAAATACACTTATGTAATTTTAATGAAAATAGTACTACTACTATAATTATATTTATTATAAGAACTCAACGCCATAAATGTGAGTTCTTGATCTCTCTATTCATTTTAACTTCAATAAAATCGCCACAAGAGATGATTGACCCCAACATTGACTAATGTACGCACCTTGCTGTGGATGAAGTGTTGGGAGAGGACGAGGATGACCTTCCTGCTCTGGTCGATGGCGTCGGTGATGTTGGCGACGATGTGGGAGCCCAGCGGGAAGTCCCTGTCGAAGAGGCACAGGGAGAAGCACCTGTTCTTGGCGCTGTCGTCCAAACGGCCACCACTGTTCTCAAGCCATCTAAAGAAAGCTAGCAGCGCCCCAAAACCAATCTCAACCAAACATTATCCAAAATTTTAGGCTAATTTGGGGCTAATAAAGAGCTCTATTCCCGAATTTTAGGCTCTTTTGGATTTCCCAAACTCGTGGGAACTCGCTTTAGACCAAATCTAGCAGCGCATACTCAGGAAATCTGTCTAAAAATCAATTTTAAAAAATGAAATCACGCCCAAATTTAAGGCTGATTTTGGGTTCTAGAAAAAAATTATTTCAGCATTTATATTAAAAAAATTCAGGATTGTACAAAGAGAAACAATTAACTTATGGACAAAAAATAAAGAAATTAAAAAAAACACAGAAAAAATCTGAAACTCTAACCAAAATTTAAGGATAATTTTGGAATCCAGGCAAAAAATTACTTTAGCATTTATATTCCAAAATTTAAGGCTGTACAAAGAGAAACAATTAACACTGGCAAACACAACTAATAACATTAATTAGCTCAAATTAGCCTACAATTTTGGATATAGTTTGTTTGAGATTGGCTTTTGGACGCTGCTAGCTATAGATGGTTCTATTCTCAGGCTTTTCCATTGTAGTACACCACGTATAACGATAAGCAAGACTACGATTTGTATGCAATAATTACATATTTCATTCGTTACGATCAAACGTTTGTTATGTATTTATGAAAAACGATTTTTTAAGTAATTGAACTAATTTTAAACCATGAATTTGAATTTTGAGGTGTAGATTGTTTTTATTTAAGTTATTTTTATCAATGAAAAGTCTGGCAATCACCTGTTCGTCTATTGTTTAAATTTTTAAATTCACATCTCAAAGAGAAGAAGCGGCCTTTGGGCCTGTAAGAATTTGAATATGGAAAAACAATACACATCCGAAACCTTATATGCAGTTAATTAGCGGATTAAAATTTATAAAATTGTTTTTGAGATATGTTTAAAAATGTAAACATTAAAAGAAAAGAATATTGTCGGAAAATGTATGAATATTTCAATGATAAAAAGAACTTGATTTGAAACGTATTTGATTACCTATTTCTGTTCATATTTGCAGGTATAGGAAGTTGAGGTGGATCATGATATCAACCGAGGTCACTGAAGTGCATCTCACCGGGAGATCAGAGGATTTTTGACTGTAACCTGATAGCTAGGTGGAATTCAGCCACTATCTGGGGCAGAATTCTAGCGGCCGGCTGCTCTGTTTGGTATTTTTTCATGGTTTCTACCATGACATCTGGCGAATGCCGGGGCAGTAACCAAACAAACGGCCACAAACTGCGGACGAGTTTCCTTTTCTATTCCTTGAGTTATCGTCGCCCTTTTGCACACATTTACCTACAAGTTGACCCCCGGAGGACATGAAATAAAAAATCAATCCAGGTACATACATATATATTTGCATATTTCATGATTTTACTGCCAATATTTTCCACATTAGTCTTTCAAAATTATTGTTGGAAGGTTATTTTTAACATTGAATGCAATTTCATGTAATAAATTAGTTTAAGAAGCACGCCTGTATCAATTATAGGCATGTGTAACCTAAAACAACACGGGGGCAGCCACATTTCTGGACCCATCTATCCCACATTGGGCCCATATTCTACTTAACTTTTTATTTACAACTTAGAACATATCCCTGACTTATTTTACTAGTAAATAAATAAAATTAAACAAAAGGAAAATGAAACAATTGTAATTATAATATTTATTCATGGTGGCCACTTTTTCTGGAACAAATTTCCCTCACTTCACGTTCAGTTAATTTTTTTTTCGATTTATTTTCCGTCTGATCAATGAAATAAATATGACGAGAAATAAATTATAAGATCCGGCGCCGACCTACCTACCGTCAGCAAACATGGTTTTCCCCATCCAGGTATATCCTACCTGCGAGGCACTGCCGCAGCCGGGACAAGCTCTAAGCTCCCGACCGGTCTCCCGGTATATGTAGTAGTGTAGTGCATGTTAGTGTAAGTGTGTGTGAAAGGGGCGAGGATAGAGCAAGGAAGAGGAAGGAAAGATCGCGCGCGGTCCGTGGCCCGTTTGTTAGGGTACTGCTCCGGCATTCACCTGATGTTGATGGGAGAAACCTCAAAAAACTACCGAACAGCGCAGCCGGCTATTAGAATTCTCCTCCAGGCAGGGGCAGAAATCGACCTAGCTGAAGAGCTAGTGTCAAAAGGCATCGTCGGGAGTCAAAACTCAGGATCTCCCGATCAGAGACCGCAAATACCGACCTGTAGCAGATAAATGCGTCGTATCGAGCCGCTTGGCGATGGTCCTCCCTCCTGGCGGACGGCGAGCGCACCTTGGCCAGGTGCAGCAGGTAGGCGACTTCGGTGCGGAAGTAGAGCAGCAGGCCGACGGCGAGGCCCAGCAGCGCGGCGGCGCCGGCCAGCGCCAGGCCCAGGCCGAGCCACAGGGCGGGGCGCGGCGTGCTGCACAGCGCGTCGAAGT
>BLKR01012816.1:0-15971 GCA_011170035.1 Teleogryllus occipitalis
TTCACTTTCACTTTCACTTCACTTTCACTTCACTTTCACTTCACTTTCACTTCACTTTCACTTCACTTTCACTTCACTTTCACTTCACTTTCACTTACTTTCACTTCACTTTCACTTCACTTTCACTTCACTTTCACTTCACTTTCACTTCACTTTCACTTCACTTTCACTTCACTTTCACTTCACTTTCACTTCACTTTCCCTTCACTTTCACTTCACTTTCACTTCACTTTCACTTCACTTTCACTTCACTTTCACTTCACTTTCACTTCACTTTCACTTCACTTTCACTTCACTTTCACTTCACTTTCACTTCACTTTCACTTCACTTTCACTTCACATTCACTTCACTTTCACTTCACTTTCACTTCACTTTCACTTCACTTTCACTTCACTTTCACTTCACTTTCACTTCACTTTCACTTCACTTTCACTTCACTTTCACTTCACTTTCACTTCACTTTCACTTCACTTTCACTTCACTTTCACTTCACTTTCACTTCACATTCACTTCACTTTCACTTCACTTTCACTTCACTTTCACTTCACTTTCACTTCACTTTCACTTCACTTTCACTTCACTTTCACTTCACTTTCACTTCACTTTCACTTCACTTTCACTTCACTTTCACTTTACTTTCACTTCACTTTCACTTCACTTTCACTTCACTTTCACTTCACTTTCACTTCACTTTCACTTCACTTTCACTTCACTTTCACTTCACATTCACTTCACTTTCACTTCACTTTCACTTCACTTTCACTTCACTTTCACTTCACTTTCACTTCACTTTCACTTCACTTTCACTTCACTTTCACTTCACTTTCACTTCACTTTCACTTCACTTTCACTTCACTTTCGCTTCACTTTCGCTTCACTTTCGCTTCACTTTCACTTCACTTTCACTTCACTTTCACTTCACTTTCACTTCACTTTCACTTCACTTTCACTTCACTTTCACTTCACTTTCACTTCACTTTCACTTCACTTTCACTTCACTTTCACTTCACTTTCACTTCACTTTCACTTCACTTTCACTTCACTTTCACTTCACTTTCACTTCACTTCACTTCACAACATTTGAAATTCACTTCTCTTTGTACTTCTATACTGCACTACACTGCACAACACGTCACCAGACTTCAATATAATACTACTTTAAATATAATTATATATTTAATACAGGGACGCATTTAATAGTAATAAACACAATATTAATAGCAATAATAATAATAATATTCAAATAATAACTGATATAATAATCCAACGTACTCCATGAATAAAGTTTACAAATACCATTAGTTAATTTATTTTTAAATCTTTGAACACCTAGAGGAAAGGGTTCCAACGCTGTCGCAGGTAACTTATTCCTGTCCGTTATTGTTCTATTTGTAAATGAAAATTTTCCAACATCTGTTCTCTGTGGCCTACACTGAATTTTGTGCTTGTGATCCCCCTACTAAAGTACGAAGGTCTACCCAGTCGGATGTAGATATCTTTCCAAGCTAGATAACCGGCATACGTTTCGTACAGGGCAGAGTCTTGCCTTAACTCGCCTAATTTCTAGAGACTCCCATTCTACATTTTTCTTTTGGGAATTTCTTTCACATTCCTTTTGGGAATTTCTATAAGGGTCTCAACAAACAGCCCTGTATTCCATTAATGGACGAACTAGAGATAAATAAGCTAATTCTTTCGCTTTCGCCGTACTTTTTTTTAGTATTCGCATAGTAAAATGCAAGGACCTCCAGGCTTTCCCTACGACACAGTTTACCAACTCAATTTGGTATCAAAAATTATCCTCTGGTACTTACAAGACGACTCTCGGAAAATTTTCGTTGCCTAAACGGTATTGGGTTTCATTATATTTCCGGCCCCTACCAAACGTGATGGTTTTGCTTTTCGAACAATTTATTGTCATGTCATTTTTTTTTCGCCCAAAAATGTAATCTGTCTACATCATCCTGCAAAATATCCTCGTCTACATTTGATTGAATAACTAGATATATTATACAGTCATCTACAAATAACCGTACCGCAACTTGTCAGAGGACCCTGCAAATATTGCTAACAAATTGCAGTCATCAGAACTGCTTAGCTCTGGCAAGTTGTAAAGTCCGTTTTACAGGAGTCATTTTTTGTCGGTACCGAAAAGTGACGGACTTGACTGGATGAAATTTGTAAGAAAAAATGACGAACGACTCATTTTTCGGTACAGATTTCATCCACTTTAAGTAACGTGGCGTCACTTTTTGGAATTTTCTTTGTTTTGCTGGTTTGTGATTTGTTCCTTTGGTACAGTTTCGAGAGCGTTCTAATGTGTTGAATTGTAATGTGAAGTGATTATGTAGTGAGAAATAAAACATGTTCTGTGTTCTCAAGTCGTCTAGATCTGCTCTCAGTCCTGAAACGAGTATAACCTACCTTAATTTGGTACCACATATGCTAAGTGCAACTGTTTGATCTTCATCGCCTTTTGCGGCGTCTAGAGAAAATATTTTCATCACGATTGCGTGCAGAAAACAAACTAATACAGTAAAACTCTTGTTCTCAGTCATCCAGTATCGATCCCGAAACAGTGTCGCGTAGATATCAATGTCCTTTTACAACTTTTTTTTCAGAAAAATGATGAAAAATGGCCAGGTAAAACGGGATTAAGAAACTTTCTTCATTGGAAAACGTTTCGTGACATCCCGTGAAAACGGGATTGTATTGAAAGAAAGTTTCAATACAATCTAGGGACTCTCACTGGATGAAATCTGTAGAAAATTGAAGCATGCGTGATTTTTCTTACAAATTACACCCAGACTAGTCCGTCACTTTTCCGAGCCGACGAAAACTTACCCCAGTAACACGGGCTTTAGATCTTGTCAGAGCGAAGCAGTTTCGATGACCGCGATTTGTTAGCAATATTTGCAGGGTTCTCTGGCAAGTTCCTCCGGAAATTGATTGATTGATTGTTAGTGATTCCGGGCGCGTCAACTACTCAGGTCATTAGTCCTGTAGGTGTAGTGCATGTTTTCCTTCGGGAGTTGGCGGTGATCTTCCCCCACTGGATGGCGAGATCCGGCGCCGACCTACCGTCAACTAGCGGGGTTTTTCTCAACCAGGTATCTCCCACCAGCGGGGCACCGCCCCAGCCGGGACAAGTTCTAAGTCCCCGACCGGTCTCCCGGCATGTGTAGTAATGCATGTTAGTGTGTGTAAGGGGTGAGGATAGGACAAGGAAGGGGAAGGAAAGATCCCGCACGGTCCGTGGTCCGTTTGTCAGGGTACTGCTCCGACATTCGTTTGGTGTTGATCGGAGAAACCACGCAAAACTACCGATCAGAGCAGCCGGCCGCTAGAATTCTCCCCCACACATGGACTGAATTCGAACTAGCTGAAACACTAGTGTCGAAAATCCTGCCGTCGTGGGGACTCGAACCTACGACCTCCCGGTCAGAGGCACTGCAGTGACATCAGTCGATGCCCTGAGCCACCGCTCCCGGTCCTTCTTATATTCTTATCTAGGAAAAGATCTATCGCGGGGTGTGTCGTAAAACGATATGAGGCAACTATGTTATCTGTGTGAAGTGTATTTTAGCATATTTCATTTTATGGTTATTACCGTTATCATGTCACTAGTATCGAACATTGTCCGTGTCACGTGATTTCAGACGATAATTTTGGTGTAGTATAGTTTTTTTCGATATAACTCTATTGTAACGTTGAAGTTTCCGCAATCACAGAAGCTCAAATATAAATTTATGTCACACGTATCAGTTTATATTCGGTATGCAGCTTCAGGTTGTGAAAATCTCTCTAATATCCAGTATATTTTTATTTACGCGCTACAGTCCATGTTTTGGATTAGCAAGACCTTGCTTGTTGTCATCCTGACTGGAAAAGAGATTTTTGGGCTGGGAAAATAAAATACTAAAATTTTCTGATTGTAAATACCATCTACTTTTTGTTCCCAGCATCTCGACAGCTAATACATTCGTTTTATCCTATGTCGGTACGTATTTGATATAACTGCATGTTACACTATTTCGTAGCAATTCAGACTTGGCAAAATTGATCCTATAAATGATTGATTCGATCCAGAAACTTCTGGTTCCATGCAGCAACCAACTGCATCACTTCGGCCTACGCCAAAAATAAAAATGTATTTTGAAAAAAACAGAAGACGTACTTTCAACCCAGGTTCTCCGATATCCTGAATACCAAATGAAATCTACCTTCATATTTTAAGACAAAAACTTTTTTCCGCATTTTACCTAATGTCATGTGCATACGAAACAAGACAGGGAAGAAGGTATACGAGTACAATCTTTCCACCGTTTCCTTTATAAAAGTTCTCGTTTTTTTTCTTTCGCTAGCCAGCAAGGCTTGAAAAAATTCAAAGCAACAATGTCGTAAGAAGAATCCGTAATTATTAGAATAAACAAAATAACGTGAGTTCCTGAGAATTCCAGGAAAATGACTGCGAAGCAATATGGAGACGCTGTCAACACTTTTCATGATTGTATTAAAATGTCCGTAGGTTTAGACTGGTAAGGACTTCCAGTTTGGTAGAATTTATACATCCTAATTCTCAAAAACAAAAATTCTGTTAAATGATCTACCTCATCCAATCACAGTAGAAGGCATAAATAAGGAATATGTAGAGGAAATCATATATATATATATATATATATATATATATATATATATATATATATATATATATATATATATATATAGTGAGAGAGAGAGAGAATTCTCACTGCGCCTACGGAATAATATGATCATTTTTTTTTCAGTCAAAATCGTTTCTGTCAAAAAATCGAGTTTTCAGTCAAAACCGAATCTGTTTCATTGCCTGAGTTCCCAGACATCTAACAAAAGTAAAGACACCTCTCACCTAACCACGAGCTACCAGTTTTCTTTCAATTTCTGCTCACACTGGAAATTAGTAATATAGATAACATCTGATCTTTTAAGACTTGCCACACGAGCCCCAGTATGAGACTAGCCTTTCGAAACTGTTTCAATTGCGATCGCAGTAGCACTAAACTGGTCCTGTTATCCCTCCTCCTCCTCAACAACAACAACAACAACAACAACAACAACAACAACAACAACAACAGATGCCTTAAACAGCTTATAAATACCCCTGGCCACGTAACAGCCCGCTCGTTCCATCACAAGCGAAGAGCGCAAGACACGACGCAATACACCGCAGTTAGGGAAGCGTTGCTTCAAGACGTGCCGCCCTTCTAAGACGCCCGAACCCTTTCCTTCCCTTCCCATCCCATACCACGCAGGCCGCTCCCGGAAATGAACCCACTCAATAAGCAATGGGCAACCCACCGCACGGCCCCGACTCTCTCCGGCGCTCTCCGTCCACCAGCCCCACCACGCCCATCCCCGCCCCCGCTCTCCCCGCTTCCGAATCCCCCACCCCGCACTCCGGCCTCTCCCAACGACACGGCCCGCGGTGGATAGATATTATTTCTGCAGGTAGGTTTTTGCAACCCGGAGGCAGAACGCTACATTTTACAATCATTACCATGATATTAATACAATATAATTTTAAATCATTTTAAATAATAAAAACATTGACAATAATAGCAATACTGATAACAATGATAATAAAATCAATAATAATAGTAATAATAATAATAATAATAATAATAATAATAATAATAATAATAAACTCAGAAGCAAAACAGAAATCAGACAATACACGGATATTCTGAGTGATATCAGAAAACGTAGACTAAATTTTTAGGACACATGAAAAGAATGAATCCTAGACGTCTTACAAAACAAATAGTTGAATTTTATGAGAACACAAGTAAAGCAGCAACTGACACGATAAAATGGATCAACGAAATTAAAAAGGAGCTTAAATTATCAGGGATCACAGAAGAAGACATTCAAAACAGGAACACATTTAGATCTAAAGTGCAGTCATGGCGGATTGATTTGGAAGAAGTACCAAAGTGTAGAACAGGAAAAGCTTGGACCGAGAGAAAAAAGGCGCACAGACAAAGGATGAAAGAAATATGGGCACAGAGAAAGACTAAGAAACACATCTGAGTACTTTGCGTAGTACCAATTGGACTTATTCGCAAGAAGAAGGAGAATAGCCGATGCAGATAGCCGAAATCGCTAAGACAGTAGGGACGCGGCTATCTCGAATGGAAGGATCGTGGTTTTGAGTTCCGCATCGGGCATGGTTCTGTGTGTTTGTAATTGTTTTTTCACCCTTCATCATTATCATCATCTCATACTTCATCCCCACAGGGTTAACAATGCTGGGGGTGAAAAAATGGATTCGGCATAAAAGTGCAGAAAAGTGCCCCCCAAAGGTCACGTGTACTTGCCCCTGGGAGATGACTGGGCCAGTGAGTACAATTGGCGTGTTCCGTAGTCCTAGGATGGCTAATTTGCGACCAAAAGGAGTAGTAGTAATAATATTAATAATATTAATAATATTAATAATAATAATAAATTATAATAATAAATAATAATAATAAATAATAATAATAAAATCAATAATAACAATAAATTATAATAATAAATAATAATAATAAAATCAATAATAATATGAATAACTTTATATTTATCCCCAAGTTTTCATCTTCTCTCTGTCCTCCATAACTGAATCTCTCCATCCCATCCATGGCTAATCTCCGATTCTAAAACCACATTCCTTTCATCCTCGCTTACTTTCCCCGTATTCCCAAATCCTCCTCCCACACCGCTCTCGCTATTCTCATCCCCGCTTACAAATCCCCACTCCCTGCACCTTTCTACTTCACTTCCTTTCCTCGCACAGGTGCTTGACTACCACTTTGGTATTATCCCCGCTCCTCGCTATTGGTTCTAGCACAACGATCCCGATTTAGCAGTCCTCGGAACCCGTTTCCTGTACTCCGATCTCCGTCCCCGCAAAGAGTGGGGTAGCGACCACGTAGGTGGAGAGTTCTACACCCTCTGGTAGAGAGTTGTAGACGACCATCCGGACCCTAAGTTTCACGGTGCAACTCACCATCGTTAGCTTCAAGGAGGAGGCAGTGAGTAGTTGATGTTCCGTGTTGCTGGGCTTGCGCGAAGGACTTTCTTCGGAACGCTCCGGATTCCACAACCAGAAGCTCGACGGGGACTAGATACCGCCCCTGTCCCACGCAGGGCGAATCACGATGACGTAGGTTGCTGTGATTTCTGGTGGAGAGTTGTAGACGACCACCCGGACCATGAGTTTCGTGGCGGCACTCACGTCGTTAGCTTCAAGGTGGAGGCAGTGAGTAGGCGATGCTAAGCTCCTGGTTGCCAGGCCTTGTTCGGTTGCTGGTGTCTGGTGGAGAGTTGTAGACGACCACCCGGACCATGAGTTTCGTGGCGGCACTCACGTCGTTAGCTTCAAGGTGGAGGCAGTGAGTAGGCGATGCTAAGCTCGTGGTTGCCAAGCCTTGTTCGGTTGCTGGTGTCTGATGGAGAGTTGTAGACGACCACCCGGGTCCTGAGTTTCGCGGCGGCACTCACGTCGTTAGCTTCAAGGTGGAGGCAGTGAGTAGGCGATGCTAAGCTCCTGGTTGCCAGGCCTTGTTCGGTTGCTGGTGTCTGGTGGAGAGTTGTAGACGACCACCCGGACCCTGAGTTTCGCGGCGGCACTCACGTCGTTAGCTTCAAGGTGGAGGCAGTGAGTAGGCGATGCTAAGCTCCTGGTTGCCAGGCCTTGTTCGGTTGCTGGTGTCTGGTGGAGAGTTGTAGACGACCACCCGGACCCTGAGTTTCGCGGCGGCACTCACGTCGTTAGCTTCAAGGTGGAGGCACTGAGTAGGCGATGCTAAGCTCCTGGTTGCTGGACAAGCCCGGCAACCCACTAGTTAGGCCCCTGGCTCGAAATTTGGACAGGACTGGGTGAAGGAGATTCTTCGGAACGCTCTGAAACCCACGTAGAGAAGTCAGGCGGGAAACTGATATCTACCGTCAGGTTGCTCAGGTTCTGGCGACACACATGTCGTTAGTCTAAAGCTGTAGGCAGTGAGGAGACGGAATGGAGACTGGAATGGAAGCGGGACTCAGAGCCGCTCGAACCTGAGTTCGGGTGGCCTCCAGTTGGGCTCTTGGCTTCGTCGTGGCAGTGGCCCAGGACAGACTTGTTCCCGGCGCATTGTTTTGACTGCGGTACTAGCCTGGATAGCTAGGAGCACAGAGCTAGCAGGGCGGCCCGAGGGCAAACTGCGCATGGCAGATTTGTCATGAGGGCAAACTGCGTTCCGGCGGAATCCAAATACCCGCTGTCGGCGGACTCCTGCGCCATTGCCCCGTTGTGGAACTCAGGTGCCCACCATCGAGTTAGCGCCCACTGGTTGGTTGGTTGGTTGGTTGGTTGACAGAGATTCCGGGCGCGTCAACTACTGAGATCATTAGTCACGTATGTGTAGTGTATGTTTTTCATTGGGAGGTGGCGGTGATTTCCCCGATGGACGGCTAGATCCGGCGCCGACCTACCGTCGTCTAGCGGGGTTTTCCTCAACTAGGTATCTTCCACCAGCGAGGCACCGCCCCAACCCGGGCAAGCTCTAAGACCCCGACCGGTCTACAGGCATGTGCAGTAGTGCATGTTAGATTGTGTGTGTGTGGATGGAAAGATCGCGCACAGTCCGTGGCCCGTTTGTTAGGGTACTGCTCCGACATTCGCCTCGTGTTGATCGGAGAAACCACGTAAAACAACCAATCGGAGCAGCCGGACGCTAGAATTCTCCTCCAGACAGAGATTGAACTCGACCTAGCTGAAAAGCTAGTCGCAAATCCTGCCGACGTCAGGACTCTTACCTAGGATCTTCCGGGCAGAAGCACTGCAGTGAAATCAGTTGATGCACTGAGCCACCTCTCCCAGTCGCGCCCCCTGGTAGAACAAGAATGTGTGGAGTTGTAGACAACGCAGAGAGTATACTCTTCAATGCTCTCAACAATCCACACATCCCTCCATCCTGTCCTCCGTACCTTAATCCTGACTCTCCGTTCCTCGCACTCTGAACCCTCTCCTTGAATCTCGAATCCAGATCCCCGCATTCCTTTCCCCACTGTCCACCCAATCCTTTAATTGCCCATCTACATCCTCCGCATTCCGTTCTATGCACATTAATTCCCGCTAATAGGATGAAGCACCGAGATCCCCACATTCTCTTCCTTGCCCTCCTATCTGGGCCCTCTGAATCTCTCACCTATATCCCTGTAATCCAATCCCCGTCCCCTAAATCTCCCATCCACATCCCCGCACCACAGTCACCCGCCTCCTCAACCTCCCATGCACATCCTTGCTCTCCAACCCCCGCCCCCTAAACCACGAAAGATCTGTGCATTTCGATGCTTGCTTCTACATCCTCACTCCCGATCCACAGAACCCAAACCTTCACACAGATCCCCCCCTTCACACCCTTACGGCATATTCCTTCACACCCTGGTTCTCCCTGCTTGATTCTCATCTCTCTCGATGCAGTCCCGGGGACATTAATTCCAGTCGCTGCCAACCGGTTCCCCTGGACCTTGGATTCTTGCTTTGTAATCCCACGTCATCAGATCCCCGTTCTGAGCTCCCTGCTCAACGATTCCCGCTCCAAATAATCCCCGGCTCGCTTTCTGCCACGAGTATCCCCTCCATCCTCGCACTCTAATCCCCGATCCCTGAACCTCACACTCTCACACTCCCGCACTCTATTCCCCGCTCCCTGAACTTCTCACCCACATCCCCGCACTCCAATCTCCGTCTCCCACCCAATTTCTTTCACTCCATTACCCCCGTTCTTGATCCTTCCACCCACATCCCCGCACTTCTCCCTGTCCCCTAAATATTATACCCACATCCCCTACACTCCAATCTCTGTCCCTGAGCTTCCCACCAGTATCTCCGCACTCCAATGACCTGAAGTCTCTGAACGTCCAACCCACATTCTCGCACTCCAGTGCCAGGCCCCTACACCAAAGATCCCCAGATTCCGTTGCTCTCTCCTATATCCTCACTCCCCGATCCACGCAGTCCGAATCTTCACACCCGATCCTTACCCCTTTATCCCATATTCCCACGCACCGTGGTTCTCACTGCTTGATCTCCGTTGCTAGACGCTGTCCCTAGGACATGCATTCGAACTGGTTCCCCGGACCCCTGTCCTTCCTTTGTAATCTCATGTCCTCAGATCCCCGTTCCGAGATCCCTGCTCAACGATTCCCGCTCTCCACAATCCCCGCCCCACGTCCCCCAGCTCGCTTTCCCGACACGCGTTTCGATAAAGCCCGCCCTTCCGGAGGCAAAACGCCGCAATGAACGAACGCGTGCACCACGCAGAAAAGTACACGAGTCGAACTGCAATCTGGACCATTTATCTGAAACGGCGGAAAAAGGAAATACAGAATCCTCATCCGGCCGTCATGGCCCAAAATGCACATCCCGTTGAATTTGTACGCTGGAAACAAAACAGATTAGAGAAGGATTTGGTCTGTGGGTCAGTGGCTAATGGATTCGAGAAACTCGAATTTGAAAAAGAACTTATACGCGTAAATATCCATTACATTAAACTGTTTAAATTGTATTATGCTTTTTTGACTTAAAGCACTCATTCCCCACCAAGTGATAATTGTTCCTATGACGGGCTGATGAATGAAAAGTGCTGTATCAGAAATTATCAGGATGACCAGGTTCGGGGGATGGCACTATTTTACTTTTTAGGTAACCATTAACAAGACGTGACACATGCCCTCCCCCTTCCTACCCCTCTCTCTCCCTCTGCCCTCTCTACTCCCCTTCCCCCTCTCTCTCCAACTCTCTCGCCCTCCTCTTTTTACCTCCCCCTCTTTGTCTCACCCTCTCTCTCTCTCTCTTTCTCTCTCTCTCTGTCTCTTTCTCTGTTTTGGGAAGATAAATATTTTGAGGCGGAGCATTAGAATTCTAAAATCGTAAGAATCTTGAAGATTCCATATTCGAAAACCAGGACTTACAGTCGACTCCGGTTATAGTGAATTTCTGGAGAACTTCTAGTTTGGTTCATTATAAAAGATGACGTCAAAATTAAATACAATTTCTCCACAATTATTGATTTATATAAATCAAAATTAATTAACAGTTCAAATTGAAAATTTCAATATATTTATTTGTCCTTAAACAGTCAATTATTTTCAATTGTTTGCTTCATACATTTTTCATTAATAATTTCTCTAGATCCTTTTCCTAAGTTCATGCTCTCTCCTTACTTCATTCTGAATTGTCCTCTGTCTCTAAGTATCGTAATGCAGTTTTAACTCCTTTCAATGCCTCGTGCACTATTGGCCCAACTCTCCTACACCTCTTCTAATCGCTTAATAACAAACGAGATCCAATTAATTTCCAGGACTTATTTCCTATGCCCACTATAGCCGAGGTTAGATGTTATAGATGTAATGACTAAATTCCAGTTTCCTCGATAGAGGAAATTCCTTACATCGATCAATACATCAAAATTATGATATATATAAAATGTTATTATGTAAATGTTTAATTATTATAATGTTTTGTGAATATCTGGTAATTATAATTGAAAGAAGGTACCACAGCATACATTTATAAGTATTCTTAAATTGACAATAAATGTCATTATTACTTCAGTAAACGAAGACTAAAAATAGTTAAGCAATTAACTCGACATAGAAATGCCAGTCTTTTGTTATGCGTATCGCATTTTCACGAAAGTAAGATGAGAAAAAAATAGAATTTCACTCCACCATAAATAATACTGTAAATAAATACGAGAAAGACACCAATTTGTTTAATTTGAAAACCGTCGTTGGTAAGCAGTGACTCAATAAGCACGAACAATTAATTATCTACGGTTTAATGATATCGTATTTACACCTTTGAATGAATATTACTCAATTCTTGTTCATTAAAAAGAAGTATTTTTATCGATAATATGAAATAACAATATCGGTATTGTGGAAAAAGATACGGTGGCAATCACGATTTACAGAACTACAAATGAAGAACGTGAGCAAGAAACCCGACAAACCCGCCCCGAGTGCAACGGGAAGTGTTTCGTATTGCTGGCGAAGTGTAGCGGCAAATAAAGAAGCAGTTGGAGGGGGAGCGGGGGGGCGTAAATCGGGTGGCACTCCGTGAGCCCTGATTCTCGTCCCGCGGGGCGCTCGTGAGCCGCGATAAGCAAGGCCTCCGGGAACGCCGCGCCGGCAATTACAGCCCCCCCGCCCCGCACCCTTCTCCCACCACCCTCTCCATCGGCTCGCCCTGCCGCCCCTGCACGCAACTCCGCATGCTGCCCGTGCTGCCATCATCCGTGCCTCCCGCTGCCGCGTCCAAGGACCTGGTGTGCCGGACCTGGCAAAGCTGCGAGGTGCGGACGGATCAGGGAAGGTGAGGTGAAGCGGGATCGAGTAAGAATTGAGCGGGGGTGAGAGGGGGGCGAAGAGGGGAGAAGCGTGATGGGGTAGAGCGACGAGAAACGGGGTGAAGCGACGTGAAGCGGGTGACATGAGGGGCGAAGTGCATCACATAGGCTTCTTTTAGTGTTGTTTAGTCTTGTTTAGCCTTGTTTAGCCTTGTTTAGCCTTGTTTAGCCTTGTTTAGCCTTGTTTAGCCTTGTTCAGTCTTGTTCAGTCTTGTTTAGTCTTGCCTAGTCTTGCCTAGTCTTGCCTAGTCTTGCCTAGTCTTGCCTAGTCTTGCCTAGTCTTGCCTAGTCTTGCCTAGTCTTGCCTAGTCTTGCCTAGTCTTGCCTAGTCTTGCTTAGTCTTGCTTAGTCTTGCTTAGTCTTGCTTAGTCTTGCTTAGTCTTGCTTAGTCTTGCTTAGTCTTGCTTAGTCTTGCTTAGTCTTGCTTAGTCTTGCTTAGTCTTGCTTAGTCTTGCTTAGTCTTCCTTAGTCTTGCTTAGTCTTGCTTAGTCTTCCTTAGTCTTGCTTAGTCTTGCTTAGTCTTGCTTAGTCTTGCTTAGTCTTGCTTAGTCTTGCTTAGTCTAGTTTAGTTATAGACTTGTCTTGTGGCCGCCATTCTACAAGATGACCGCCACCTTTGTGGTCCTTCTCTGTATTTTATCCTGTTTTGTGGTAAATATTTATGTGTGATCCACGTTGCTTAGGCAAGACCCACTGAAGATGGGAACTAATGTTCCTGAAAGTTAACTTTGACCATAAAATAAATATATACAGGCGACTCCGTTCATAGTCAACTCGGATATAGTGAACTCCCGAGTTATAGTGGACTTAAGTCACAGGTCTCGTTTCACTTACCTTACAAATAATCAATAGAAGATTCGGTTATAGTGAACCTAAACCTCGGCAATAGAAAACCTAGAAAATAAATCCTGGAAATTAATTGGATCTCTGATATTATCAGACGATTAAAAGTGCCTTCGGAGAATGGAATGGCGTTGTAACAGTGCAAGGGGCATTGAAAGGTGTCAAGACTGCATTACGATAGAGTCAGAAGACAATGCAGAATCAAGTATGGAGAAAGCACGCACTCTGGAGAAGGATATATTGAAATATGTACAATGCAAACAATTGAAAATAATTGATTTTTTAACGTACAAATAAAGGTATTGAAATTTTCAGTTCGTGCTGTTAATAAATTTTGCAGTATATTAATAAAAATCAGTCATTGTGGAGAAGCTCCATTTATTTTTGCCATCATCGGATATAGTGAACCTCTGATTTAGTCCCCAGAAGTTCACTATAACCGGAGTCGACTGTATTATATTGTTATTGTTGTGTATGATTATCTCTTTATCTATACTTTCATCATTTGCTTACCGATGCCTGCTTCATCGCCAGCACCGTCTTCCTCTGCCGCTCCCTTTGTCCCCCACCCTACCACCGCCCCCTATCGTCCCCGCCCCCTCCGCCGGGACGTCACGTGCCGCGCGACGGCGGAATGCGCAAAGCGCCGCGTCGAGGCTAGAAGGCCGGGGCGGCTGAGGGAAATCGGAAGGTAGAAGATCAGGCTGGGGGAAAGAAGAATGAGGTTTAAGGGGTGGATAACGAGGAAGAAGCGGCGACGATGCAAGGATGTGCTAAACTAGGATGAGGCAGGAAAGAACGCGTAGTTGTGACGAAAAGGCGGGTGGAGAGTTAAGGCTTCCACAGACCGGTGCGGTAGATCTGCAGCGGGTGCGGCGCGGAAAGTTCCGAGCTAGACGCGGCCGCGGAATTCGCGGAACCGTTTACACCGGAGCGTCAATTATGAGTCAGTGTTTGGTCGTCAGGTGGCCGACCCAGAGGGGAACAAAGACTCCCGAACACGGGCGGACTTCCACGAAACTCGAGTTCCAGCGGAAGAAACGCGTCTGACTGCGTTACAAATTTATCCGCCGATTAAACGCTGCCAATCGATTGCCGCGACGTTCGCCTGCCGCGCAGGTCTGAACATGCTCATAGGGCAACACGTGACGCGAAACTTCCACGACGGGCAATCCGCGTAGGCTGCGAATCTTCCGCGTCGGTCTGTGGGAACCTTTAGAGTCCGGGAGAGTTGGCAAGGGAGAAGGTATCCTAGGTTCGACTTCCGACAGCGGCAAGAATTTTGACACTAGCTAGACTGCTAGATTGAGATCACTATCTGCCTGGATGCTAATTCTAGCGGCCGGCTGTTCTGATCGATGGTTTCCCGTGAGCTTGTCCCGGATGAGGCGGTGCCCCGCTGGTGAGGGATACAAGGTTGGAGGAAACCCCGTTAGCCGACGATAGGTCGGTCCCGGATCTCGCCATCCTTCGGGGGAAGATCAGTGCCACGGCTCGATTAAAACATTCTCTACGCTTATGGGACTAATGACCTTAGCAGTGGACGCGCCCGGAATCACTAATCAATAAAAAACTAGTGAATGATCGCCAAAGCAAGAGCGCGAGATTGGAAAGATCTCGCAGGGTTTTTGTTCCACAGCGTTGGGGGGATTAAAGTAAACCAGGGTGAGGGCGGGCGAAACTAAGCCATATGAAGCGGAATGTGGCGGGGCGGGAAGGCTGGGTTAAGGACAGGGAGACGAAGCGGTGGGACGCGGAGCGGGTCAGAGCGGGATAGGTGTGGTCTGCCGGACGAGGCAATGCTAAGAGGTGCGGATAGATCAGGGAAGGCGAGGTGAAGCGGGATAGAATAAGAATGGAGCAGAGGTTAGAAAGGCAAAGCGGGGCGAAGAGGAGAGAAGCGTGATGGGGTAGAGCGACGCGAAACGGGGCGAAGCGATGTGAAGCGGGTGACATGCAGGGCGAAGTGCATCGTGAAGTGGGTGACTGAAGGAGCGAAGCAGGTTGACCCGGGTTGAAGCTGGGCGAAGCGGTGCGAAACGGGGTGGAAATTGGGCGAAGTGGGACGAAGCGAGACTAAGCGGGACGAAGTAGGGCGAAGCGGGGTAGAACAGAGAGAAATAGGACGAAACAGGGCGATGCGGCGTGAAGCAAGGAGAGCCGAGTGATTTGAAACGATGCGGAGCGAAGCGGGACGACGCCGGGTGACCGGGGTCAAGCGGGGAGAAGCAGGGCGAAGCGAGACGAAGCTGTGGGGCAAAGCGGAGTATGACAGGAAGGCAAAGGCCAAGCCGGGAGGGGTGGAGCGGAGCGACGGGCAGAGGGGACGACCAGAGTGGAACAGTGACTAGCAGGTATGGAAGGGGCAGGGCGACGAGAGAGAGGGCTGGGATAGGAGGGGCAGTGCAAGGAGAGAAGGGGCAGTGCGGGGCGAAGTGAGGCTGAATGAAGCGCAGCTGCAGGGGCCGGGCAGACGCGGCGGGGAGATGCAGGACTGCGCGTGGGAGAGTGGAGCGGGCGAAGCGGCGTAACGGGGAGGGGCAAGGTAGGACAGGACAGGGCGGAGTGAGGAGGGACGAGGCGGAGCGGTGCGGGGCGGGTGGGGTGGGACGGGATGGGCCGGGACAGGACGAGACGGGAGGTTAGGGGTGGGGCGAGACAGGGTGGGGCGGATCGGGGCGGGACGGGACGAGACGGGGCGGGCGAAACGGGAG
>BLKR01012817.1:0-15966 GCA_011170035.1 Teleogryllus occipitalis
TATGTAGAAAAGTGTAAAGTCATTGCTGACAGTGTTTACCAATTCCATGGGAACCATTCATAGTGTTTGTGACGGAAGTCAAACAATGAACTCAGAATATTATTTGAATGTCTTAATTTTATGTTGTATTTTTAATGTAAATTTTATAATGTAATAATGTCTTAATCAAGCCGCAATTTTTTGGCTAAGAAATGAATGTGCTTGAACATCTTCCTTATTTGCCAGATCATGCACCCTGCGACTATTGGCTGCTTCCAAAATTGAAGATAGCGATGAAAGGAAGGCATCAGAACACCATAAAGGACTTTCTTGAAAGTTCGACCGCTTTCTTACACGCAATTCTGAAGAATGATTGTAGTAAATGCTCTGAACAATTTTTAAATCGTTGTTAGCAGTGAGTTATGTCAAATGAATATTTTCAATAAAAATACAAAAATCAAAACGTCATTGGCGTTTTTCTATTTTTTTATTGAATCAGTCGCACCAGAACTCGGACAGACTGTATATTTACATCACATTATACCAACAAGTCAGTTCGAACTACTAGGTTTTAATCGACAGTTGGGTGGGAAGTAGGAATCATTTTTCCGGAGCTGTAAGATGCGCCACTAGACGCGCCTATTCGAATGAAACTACTGGGAGCGGTAGCTCAGTGCATCAACTGATGTCACTGCAGCGTCTCTGACGGGGATGTTCTAGGTTCGAGTCCTGACGGTGGCAGGATTTTCGACACTAGCTTTTCAACTAGGTCAAATTCAGTCGCTGTCCGGAGAAGAATTCTAGCGACCGGCTGCTCGGTTCATCATGAAAAAAAATCATGAAAATAATATTCTGAGCTAGTCGTCATAGGCTATAGGCTCACGTCGAGGCTTGGAAGTGGGTTGTTTTTTACCTACAACTCGTTGCCCGTAGCTTAATATTCTCTTTGAAGTACGTTCTACGACTATCTAATTCAAGCATCACAATTCTTTTGGGATTCCCAGGTTCGATGCGCAAGTTATGTGACATTATTTGGATGGAGGTGAAGTCCAATCTATACGAAGCGTGGTGGTATGTCTGGGGGAGGTTTTGGCTAAAAAAGAGAAACAGGAAAGAAAGCCTTTGTCTAATTTTTCAATTCGGTATATTAGTATTACTTTGTATTTATTTCATTTTCAACAACTTCATTTGAATGTATTTTGTCTCATGTTATGTGATAATAACTATCAGCTAATTTACAACCAGACGTATTTGTCTCGCCGTTTCTGTCACTCGTATTTCATACCTTCTCACCTTTCCAGAGGAATGGATTCACAGGCATTAGTTTAATGTCTTTTACGGCATTCGTCTTAGGTAACATTTGCTTCATCTTATCTAGAGGGCTCACTAAAGATTTAAATGTATATATCTAACTCCTGTATGCGGTATTTCTTTTACCTCTAAAAACTATTAACTCCAGTGCTCATTAAATATAACAGGAGAAAATAATTCAATAAGTCCTTTTTATTCCAAATTACGTATATAATTCATAAAAGGCAATATTTTGAAACAATACATTTTGTAGTGTTCTTAATAATTATATGTTATGCCGTTAATGTATTATTCTCATTTTGATATCAAAAATATCATTGAGAAATGTAATCACACCAATGTCCAACTTTTTAAAATGTATTATTGACAGTTTCAACATGCTCGATTACAGTAATTATCCTGTACAGTTAGGAATTCGTAACATTCTTCTTAATAATGTCAGCAGAAATGGATCTATACCTTACTTTCGCCTAAAGCAGACAACTCCAAAACCATTCCACCTGTCCAGTCAAAATGGGAATAAAATTACACCTATAAAGTGAATCTAATTTCAACCGTGTACACCTGATATTGCGCCCTCCATCACTGGCTACATAGAGTATTACATACTGCATGCATACGTTACGTTACTCCATCAAAGACATCCTTTCATGCGCGAGGCACCTCCAACCTGTTGCTGAACGGGCGCTGAGTAGTAACATAAATTTCAGTCAAATTCAGGGAGCGCTCTTTGATGGACCTGTAATGTTAAACGTCACGTTCAGGAAATCGGCTTATTTTTAATTTTTTTTATTTTTAATTAAGGGCTTAATGGGCGCGGGGGGTATTTTCCAGAGGCGTGCATCGGGTGAATTACGCCCTGGCACGCATCCCGGGCCCTGCGCTTCGTGGTGGCGATAATTGCACGTAAAACGATTCCAGTGCCCCTCGCCGCTTCCGCCTCTCCGCAAATGGGAAATTGGGCTAAAAAGTGCCAAAGGCAGCTTTGCGCTGCGCCCCTCCCCCCGCCCAACCCCTTTGCGCCGCAATGCCTTCCGGCAGAGAAAGGTCGAGGCCACCCAGGGGCTGTAGAGATGCGTGGAGTGCGGGAGCGTTGATGGTGGGGGTGAAGAGAGGGCGGAGATTGTAAAGAGACGGTGGAGAGAGAGAGAGAGAGAGAGAGAGAGAGAGAGAGAGAGAGCGGCAGTTGCGAAGAGACGGGTGGAGGCAGGACAGAGACAGAGAGTAGAAGGAGTAGAAGCGGCTAAGATGCTGTGAAATAGGGGAGAGACAAGAGAGATGGGAAAGAGGCCATGGATACGCTGGAGGGACAGAAGTGGCAAAGAGTGGATAAAAAGTGGAGGTGACAGAGAGATGATGGCGAGAGAGCAGATGTAGCAAAGAAACGATGAAAACGTTGAAAATTAGCGGAGGTGGCAAAGAGACGGCGGAGAGGAAGAGAGAGCGGAAGTAGCAAAGAGGATATGAAGACAGTGAAGGTTACAAAGAGCCGGAAAGGCAGTAATTTAAAGAGCGATAAAGACTGTGACAGGAGGAGGAGGTGACACAAATCCGCGAATGCGTCAGAAAAACTATGGAGTTGTGCTTGAGAGACGGTGATGGAGTGACTTAGGTTTTGCAAAAAAGATAAAAGTGGGAAAAGCGGCGAAAGCATGAATTTGGACCTAGGGGAAATAGTGGAGGCGATGGAAGAGTTAGGGAAATTGTGACAAAAAGGTGGTGAGATGACGTATGATAAATTTGATAGAGATGGTGATGAGGGTTGGCGGGGAGGAAGAAGAACTGATATTTGCCACAAGGAGACAAGGAAGCAGCGGGAACGGCGAAGGAAGTAGGGGCAGAGAAAGCTGTATTGGAGATGAATTGGAACAGGATAGATATGCCACAGTGACAATGACAGAGGCGATATAGTGGGAGATGTTTGTGTGGGGAAGAGCATGATTCTCCACCAGGAACAGCGACGGAGATGAATAAGGAAGTAGTGGCAATTACGACACAAGTTAAGAGAGCAGGCGTGAGCGGCAGAAACGACGGAGACAGCGGAAAATGTGTTGGCTACGGAGGAAGATGTAGCAGCGGCTTAGGGAAATTGGCTAGGACGGAGGCGGTGATGGTGAAGAGGGCAGGAAGTGGCAAAATTAGCAATGCATTGTGGAGCAGGCAGCGCGGGCGGAGACGAAGGTAGTGACGACATGAGGTGGCGCAGGGCTAAGACGAGACAGCAGCAGTGTCAACGAAGAGAACCTGGGCTGCGCAGGAGGCGGCGGCAGTGGCGATGGCGACGGAGACTTGCCGAGGTGGCGACGGCGGCGCCGACCGCAACGACGACGGAGGCTGCGCCTTCAAAGGCCGATCTTCTGGAGACAATTAGCGCCTTGACGAAGTGCCCGACGGATAATGCGATTACGGAGATACCTGAGAAATGCTTTGTAGAGAAGACAGTTTAATGACTCGTAATTATTCAAAGCTCTTTAATTGTTTATTGAAATGATCTTAATGTGAGAGCAAAACATGAGATAATGGTTGGCTAATTTATTTTCGTAATCGTTTCAAGAAACGGTACGTATACGTTACAATAAAACGTGTTGCCGTGTAATAAAACGAACCCGTTGCCGAACAACAAAACGTGTTGCTATATGAAGCTCAGAGTTCCAAAAGTATCAAGTAGAAAGAGAAACAGTATTGACAAGGCAATAAACATTTACTTGGGCATGAGAAACCATCTGAAAACAATTGTCTTCCTTTCTAAGTGTTGCCTCTTCTATTAACTTTATCAATGAAATTCTGGTTCTATACTTGCAATTACGTGCGTGACATTGTGTTCGTATAAATTATACCATAATAATATATAATGTGTAATACCGAGTGTTGGTTTATTACAGAGCAAAATTAAAGGAATTTATGAAAAAACTAAGGCAACGATTTCATATGAAAAATAATATAAAAATAAAACTCAACTTTAAATAATCGATAATTCATCGAAAATTTAAAAATGAATTAATACCAATATTATTGATGAATTTTGGTTGTTATTTGTGAATTACTTAAAGCGGAACTCAAAAATTAGTAACTTTTTATACAACTACATACAAAATGCATACTACTACTTTTTATACAACTACATACGTAATGAAATGACTGCCGTGCAGGATATATGACAAAATTAGGCTTAATTAACAGTTATCAATAAATATGTACTTCTCGTTTTTTCAGCCTTTGCATTCATTTCCTTTCATTTATCCTTTTCACTTTAAAGGCGATGTAGTGCTCGGTCGTTTCCCCCACGTTAGTACGTATTTCAATTACAATATGTCATTTTTGCAAGTCTAGAAGTTTGCCAGGAGAGTTTCCAAACGCAGTTAAGAATATGTTATGAAGTATGAAAATATCCCATTTCCTTCAAGAAGTGTTTTGTGGAAACATCATCGCAAGCTAAAGAACGATCATAACAAACCCATACATTATGTAGATGACAACTTCAAAAGCTATTAGAAGTTGAATGTTCGCACCTAATGATATTGAGCCTACATAAAATTGTTTATTGCTTTAATAAAGAAGTGTACTTGTATCACAAACTTGACACCAGTTTATCGATTGTTCTCTTATCTTCATGATTACAATCCCACCTTTTTGGAAGAAATGTTACAGTGCATTTGATTCGTAGTTGGAAAATGCATCATTTGAGAAACCATTCATCCCTATAACTCGTGGTAAACATCTATAGACCATCAGACCTGTATAATAATAATAATAATAATAATAATAATAATAATAATAATAATAATAATAATAGCAATTCATCTTTATCCCGATACAAAATCATCCGACCATTCTATTCTCGAAACAACTTGGCAGGTTACTTTTTGTTTTATACAGATTGATTTAATTATTATTAAATTATCCCAATAATTTTTCAGACAGTTATGGCATTGTTGTTGTTTATTTTCAACTGCTCAATTCCTCGTATTGTACTGTTTCAACTATCTGAAAAATTATTGGAATAATTTAAATAATAATAATAATAATAATAATAATAATAATAATAATAATAATAATAATAATAATAATAATAGTCAGTTACAACAAAAAACAGACTGATTTTACACATAGAATCGAACCATTTTACGCCTAAAACTCTATATCACACTTTTATTTTCATCAATCTAAGCGATAAATAAAAATTAGAAGAGCAATTTGACCGCTAACACCTCCCACACGGTTCAAACTGTTGCAATGCATTTTTTAAAATTGGTAAGTCATGATCCAACTGAGGACCTGGTAAAACATTGATGATTAGAGGATAAGATATTTTTCAACAGAGTGTGTGCTCAGAATTCATTTGCTTTCGGGCTTTATCTCCTGAGCAAGTGATCATATTAGGGAATAATTAACAATAAATAAATGCCCATAGAAAATATTAAATGAGAATCAATTTTGCCCTTGCATAAAACAAAATATCTGTGCACATTTTACTCTGTATTTATTCCAAACTTATCAAATTTGTACAATTGGTAATATTCAATTCATTGATCCCAGCGATGCGACGGTTTGAGGCGCATAAAAGCGGCAAAATAATTATTTCCATCTCACATACACAAGTTACACGTGTTTGGCGTAAGTTTTGAAGTTTTTCACCGTTATCGTACCGGAATATTGTGAATACTCCTGAGACACGAAGCGTCGCGGATAAACTCGGGGTAATTTGCGTAAAGACGTGCTGCAGCTGTTAAACTCGGGAAAAGTCGAAACTTGCGCTTCGATTCAATAGAGCTCTCGTTATTCGCATCCTGATTCTCTGAATGCACAAATTTGCGTTTATCTGTCGTTTCTAAAAGACTTTCCTCTCTTCCTACATTAATCAGAATTCTTGCCAATTTGACTCACCGTACGCACAAGCTTGTAGACCTTTAGAACATTAAAATTCGTAGGCGAGTTATTCAACATTTCAGCAGGATTATATAAAAACTGTTTCAGCATCATATTGTTCAGAACACAGATTTGATATTTTATGACAAATAACGCACCTTGCGTTTGCTGTAAGTTGCTTACGGATCTGAGACGAAAGACATATGTGTAAGCTAGTTTAAAGGAAATTCCGACCTCATCTTCCTTGGTAAAAATCTGCTCTTGGTTCAGGGCAAGAATTCTTGTCACTGAAGGGACTCTTTCCGGGAAATCTTAGGGTTCCGGTCCTGTCGAGGGTCTTGCCGAATATTCAACACTAAGCTGGATCGAATTCAGCCGATGTCTGGAGGAGCATTCAAGCGGCCGACTGCTCTGATAGGTAGTTATCCGTGGTTTCTCTAATTAATACCAAATGAATGCCAATGCATATCTAACAAATGGGATATGGATCACGCACGATCTTTCCATCATCATTATTTTCCTTTCCTCGCCCCTTGAAGAAACGTATATCCACTACACCACCGCACATGCCGAAAGTCCAAAGCTTGTCCCAGTTAGAGTGGTGCCACACTGGAGAAGATATCTGGACTCCCACCACCACCACCACAGCAAACAAACCAGTGTTCTAGAGGCTCCAAAATGCTCTTTCTAATGAGATATAATTTCAATCATTTCACAAAAGTACTTTTCTGCAAATGGGGATGGAAAATACTCTTTATTAGACTTTTTACAAAAATCATTAATATTCACTTAATGAGATAAAACTTACTCATACTTATTCATATACAATACTTATTCGTAATACGTATTCAAATATACAATATTCACTCTACTGGAAAGAGCTAGTCGGTTCGACATTTTGCAATTAAAAATAATGTTATGTTGAAACATTAGATGCTAAATTTCATTTTTCTTTCTGCATTCTGAGGAAAATATAAAACAATACACTCTGAAATTTTTATTGATCGCTATCTGTTTCGCCGACATTGTACAATTTTTGTGCATTGTATGCCTCTGATGGAAAATCTAATTAACTTTTTTACAAGCTTCAAAACCTTACCTTTTTAATAAGATCGGTTTGAAAGAATTCCTAGAAGGTACTTTTCTGTAAAAGACCACTGAATGCCATATGTTATGGTTTTTTCCCCCACGTCATAAATTTAAAATCTGTGTGAAGTAAATGTAAGAGTTAGGAGGTTGAAATTAAATCTAAGAGTCACTGTAATGTTGATAAATGATGAGTCAAGTTTCAATATTTTTCCTTAAATATTAAGGAAACTATTCTTCTTAAAAATATTTATACGAAGTATTTTTTCGGCAACTTTGTTTCAATATACCCACCACAATATACCCAAAATATAGGTTTCATTGAATAGAGAGGAAAAAGTTTAACGAGAAAGCTCATTTGTTTAGAAAAAACTGATGAGGATATATTTGGTCCCAAATCTTATATTCGTACTGTACAGTAACGCTGCAAAGAGTCAAAAAAACCATTGTATCTCACAAACTATTCCTCCTACGAAGCTACAATTTTACAAAAGTTCCTTTGAGTCATGTGTAACTTGACATTAAAAAAATTATAAAAATTTGAAAAGTCGCGCTGAGCTCTTCTCCGAAACTAGACCACATTTCATGAAATGACCCTACAGTGTATGTCATGAAGGACTTAGGACAGTAACAAGAGACACACTTGAACCAAAATGGAAATATTATCAATTACGATTACCAGGAAGCATGCTGTAGCTGGTTTGGATTATCTTCCCTCTGCCTGAATCCCTTCACCCATAGAGGGTGTGGTGTTAGCGAGGCCAAGGGCGCTATCTGCGCGCGGCTGAGCGCTTCTGCGCGTGCGCAGGTGCTGCAGCTGCTGGCGTGGGCCGGAGAGCTGCGCCTGCAGGTGATCCCGCTCGTGCAGACCTTCGGCCACCTGGAGTACGCGCTCAAGCTGCCCGAGTTCAGCCACCTGCGCGAGAGCAACCAGTCGATGGCGGCGCTGTGCCCCTTGCACCCCGACACCATGGTAAGAGGGCACAGCAGCGGGCGACGGCTGCGGCGCGTTAGGGGTTACGTTTGTAGTATAGAGTGTGTCTCAGAATAAATGTTACAAACTTCTAGAGCCAGGCGAGTGCAGAAGGGAGCTATCACTTTTTGCCAACGAACATGTGGTCAGGCATTTATATAATTTGTATAATGAAATCATACACATGTCATTTGCTTTTGTTTGTTAGGCAACTGCGCATGCATTTCTGTACGGTAGGTACACGAAAATTCATTGCGTCACAACGTGACCTGCTGCACGCAAAATGCGCCGGGAGTTTCCTAGCATTCAAGGAGAAGCGCCTGGTGTTAATCGGAGAAACCACGGAAAACTGTCGATCGGAGCAGCCGGCCGCTAGAATTCTCCTCCAGACAGCGACTGAATTCAACCTAGTTGACAACCTAGAATCGAAAATTCGGCCACCGTCGGGACTCGAACTTCGGACCTCCCGGTTAAAGGCACTGCAGTGACATCAGTTGATACCTTGAGCAAATTCTCCCGGTGCGTTATTTCATACTTCCTCCACAATTTCATTGTCAAGTGGTCATTTCCTATCCCTCTACATGCTCGAGAATTTTATAACATTTATTCTGAGACCCTGTGTGTCCTGATGGTCAACCCCCGGTTTCGCGGTCAGAACGCCCACCTTTCACCTCTCACTAGCGCAATTCCCGGTCGATACTCGCAAAAATTGCTGTGAACATGGCGGGTTCGCCGCGTTTTCTCGGGGCTCTCCTGTTCATCCTATTTTTCCACCCTTGATTCGTCATCGTTCAAGTCATATCACCGTTACCTTCATACCCCACCCATTCTTTAAACAATTCATCCCAGGTATTCTAGAAAAGGTTAGATATTTGAGAATCATAATAAAGAAGAGAATATACTGAAGCAGATTGAATCGGCCGTTGTGGCTATTATGCCGACGTGGTCTGTCTGAAGCTGTGAATTAAACGTTGGCCAAAATCGATGTAATTTTACGGGGCGAAAACTCAACCGCATGAATGACGGTGATATTACGTCACTATCTTTGGAGCGCCATTGAGACGGTGGAATGTAGTAAATTAATTGTTGAGGACGTCTGCAGTGCTTGTTTTACCTCTGTGAGAGCGTGAAGTCTTGATTTCCCAGAAAGTATGTTGGTGCTGTTCTATTATCGCGCGAACACCGTACTCACCTACATAACAGCAATTTACGTTACAAGGACGGAAAGTGTTACATTAATAATTTATTGCTGCAAATGAACGTACGCTCGGTGACAATTAAGAAATAAAAAGTACAAATATACTAATTAAAAGAAAAAATATAAACAAATATTAATACAAAGGCATATAATATAAGTGAACCAACAAAAAAAAACACAAATAGGTAAGAACAAAATCACCACGTCTCTACTCCGTACACATCTCTTCACTTCACTTCACTGCAAGAAGAGATTACTAAGAGATGAAGCCTAGGTGACGATTGGAACCAATATTGACACTTTGAATCGAGTAACGTAACACTTTCAGGCCATGTGTCGTAACACATAATTTCATGCAATATGTAGAATTTAGTTTCTTTTAAATTTTACGAGGCATTATTTATGGCATACAAGATCTAACTCTCAAGAAAAATTACAGTAATAAATTGTCTTATTTTCAATATGGTAGTAGTCGCCGAAAATATTGTATAGTTTTGGGTTCTTCAAAATTCCAAAATTGAAAAAAAATTAATTGTAATTGAAAAAATTCAAAAGTCTTAATGAAAATAGGACTACGCCAAATAATTTATATATTTTCTACAGTTGATCAAAGAACTTAAAGAAAAACTTGGAACCGTTTTTGGGAACATTTTGGAAATGTCGTTGAGGCTGCATGTAAAGTACTCCTAAAATTTTAAAGATTCGTTTCAAATTCACAGGGCGTTGAGTGTGATCGTTAGTGAAACACTAGTTTCGGAAAAAATTCTTCGAACGAATTAGGCTCTGGTGTTGCCCACGGACGGACTAACAGATTGAGGATTGACGGATTGGTCGTAAACAATTTTTTCGGTAACCAGGGCCCACAAAACGTGAATTCTGACTACATAATATATTAGAGGCAGTAATTTACTATGTAGTACATATAGGAGCAAGAATGATCGACTTCTTGGGTATAAGGAACCCAAAATATGAGTTTTTCCTGTCTAAAAATAGTTATTTCGCAGCAGCATTATAGTACTTTCTCTTTTCCTTCTTAAAATATTAACTTATAAACTTACTAAAATAGTACGCGAGAAAGTAAATAATGTTGCATTCAAATTTATTTCTGTACGGAGGGTAGCATAATTACTTGACCTTATCTGATAACTACCAGAAGAACTGTCATATGCCCAAATATTTCGTAAATATTTCACCTGTAAACAAAAGTTTGACTAAACTTTGAAGAAGCAAAATATGGTTAAAAGACAGTGCCTATTTTTAGTGCTATAATTGCTCATAACATTTAAGCTCATTTGCATTGGAATATTTTAAGTTCTCATGAATTGCAAGTTTTTAAGTTTGTTTTTTCCAACATGTTTTTTCCAAGGCATGTTAACGATCAAACTTAAAGAAACGTGAGTGCAAAAGTTTGCTGTCATGTTTAATGGAACCATTCAAATTGGTCTCGTAAACTGATTATGTGTCGTAAACACGAATTTTTTAATCCTCCTGCTTTCTTATTGACGTCATCGTGATTTGAGAACAACAAACCAGCGGGCAATATAGAAACGCGCAACGAAAATCGAGCATTTCATTTACGTTGAAGCTGATTCAGTTTGTAAGAGCTTATATTACATTTCACTTTCATTGCTTATGAATCATTCTTTGGAATCTACCTAAAGGACCATGGAATAAGGAATAATTTTACCATTAGTGGGTATCTTCATGGTTCCTTTTATGGTGATAATAACAAGTTCAAGGTGAAACTCTCGGTGGAATTTTTTTTGTTGCGTCGTCGTCGACGCAACGCGTCTCTAACCCTTGTTGGGCGTTGAGCGCTTTCCCTGGAGTAATCCTCCGTTACGAATGGGAAGTAATTACCTTTTCTATGTCTTATAGCGTTTTCCATTCGTTGCAATGAAACCCAACCTAGCGCAGGGTAAAAACGTCATCACTCCGCAACAGTGCTGCCCCACGCGTGAAGGGCAGCCTACGAATGAAACGGATTTCGGAACTTAGTCCGTGTGCGCTACGCAGTGAGATTATAGATAGCTGTTCTTGGTCAGTCACACTGAAGGAACTCGAAAAATAATAATTTTGAATTATAATCATTATTATAATTTTTAAGAAGTCTTTTGGTAATTCTTACTTCTTAGTTCATAAATTATTAACGTGTGATTTCTTTATTTAAAAACTACAAAAACTTCAAATGCGTTAGAGTCGAAATTCATTTTTCGTTATTTGCCAGTGATCGATATAGTACACAAGATTTTGAATCGGAGGGCTTCTGCAAAATTGTTTGGTTATTGAAAACCATAAAAATATTAACATGAGCATTTCCACTGGTATATGTATGGGCGTGCAAGCAACATTTCTTGGCACATATATTTGAATGATTTTGTAAGGATCACTATTTTTATTTTCACTTTATTAACGTTTCGAAATTGAGACGCGCCTGCACTTGATTTCTAAATAGCACTGGATTTGTTTACATGAAGTTATTTAAGGTTAAATTTTAGGAAAACACAAACTGATTTTCCGAACTTCTCGAGTCACAAAAAATATTTTAAGACATTTCTTGCAAACCATAATATACTCCATCATTCGAAGTATCCCTGAGTGACGGTAGATCCTCAATTGCCTTCACAATTTCACCACGAATCCAAATCAGCATGGATAACTTCCGTACCTAACCTCACAGTAGCCCGGTGCACTGGACAGCACTGACGCGACCGTCAGTGCAGTTTAGGGCGCCCCGAGTGCGCCCTGGTTCCGTGCGATTGTGCGAATGGAACATGCGCTTCTTTGCACTGGTGCGCCCTAGCGGTAGAATGGAGCACGAAAGCTGCCCTGAGTGCGCACCAGCGTGGCGAATGGAAAACGCTATTAGTCAAGTCTCCTCACGTCGCTGTCAGTCAGTACCTTTTATCCCTTCGGCCAGGGGCTCGACGCCATTAGATCCCGAGGTTCCTAGCGGGTCACCCAATCAGGAACCCACGAGTCTCGAATTCGCTTAACCTCCCTCACTTCACAGAGCGTTGTAAACGAATTCTAACTTCGCTAACGACGCCGGCGTGTATCTTTACGTTTGCATTGAAGTGTGCATTCTCCTTAAAATAATAGTAATTATAAATAAGTAATAAAATAATCCTTCACATAATAAAGTAATACCGCAGGTGTATATCTTTACGTTTGCATTGAAGTGTGTATTGTCCTTAAAATAGTAGTAATTATAAATAAGTAATAAAGTAATAATAAAAATATGGTTCATGATTTCTGTTTCTGGGAATTTCATCCATTAATTTGTGACGAGTCGATGAACCAGTGCGTAAGTTACGAGCCTGTACGTGCTCTTGATCCTCGCCGCGAGTTGTTATGCTTTATCGTCTAAACGGCAACGCTGGTCTGCCCGCCTCCCTTCGCCGTCGTGTTTGCTCGCTTGCGCCAATCAATTGCGCGGTCCTTCATGTCCCTTGCACGTCTGCCGTCCGTCAATGTAGCGGTTCTGCGCCGGTTATTTCAGTCAGTGAACATTAATCGCTGGTATTGATCTTGTATTGCGAAACGACCTTAGCCGCTCGCCCCTGAACTATAATTACCCCTCTGGCGCCTGTCCATCCTGTATTGGAGGAATGCTCGGTGATTAATGCCACGGTCAGCTGGAGGCGGATGAGTTATCCCGCTATGCAGTTGCGGATAGTGTAGTAAGCATCTGAGGAAGTGATATGTAAGAAATATGTTTAATGAACGCGAATGGTAGAGTCAATTATATCATTTTCTTCTTGATTTCTTACTAGTTATATGATGCATCAAAATGTGTAGTATGTTATTATCAGGAGTAGAATAATCATGGTTAATATAACAATGGTCAATCTAACAATCTATTTGTAAACAAAATTCTTTTTGGCTTATCATTTCATGTATTATAGTTTTACATTTCTAGGCGTATTGTAATGAAGAAAACCTTTTAATTACTTAAGGCTTTAATAAGCTCAAAGCATAAAGATATTTTCTGCCTCGAGTAACCAAGTAAATTAAATGAACGAAATAAACAAAATGTCAATGGTAGCAATATCATCATTACATTCTCCCCTCCTTCATTTTAGAACATGTTCGTCCAAATAAGGCGATGGCCTCGTTTTCCTAGATGATCTACGGAGCCTGTCGTCTTTAACTTCAGAGTCTTTTAAATTGTGAATTTCTGGTCCATCTTCTGGCGGATCAGCTTGGGAGGGTTGTGGATTATTAGTCATGCCTTCAATAGGTACTTTGTCTTCAACATGCCAGTCATTTGTTGGTGCAAGATGCCGAAGGTTTACAGTCGATTCTCGACCATGAGGTAGTTGCACGACAGCAGTTTTGATATGCTTCTAGCAGAGTGACTTCTTCTACAAGCGGATCATACTTACATTGTCGGACCTGTTTTTTCATAAATACTTTACCGGGAGTTGTGATCACCTGAAGCTGATCTTCGTTTGTGATGAAACATTCTTTCATGAGGTGTAGCATTAGTTGATGTACAAAGTGGAGCTCGGATAGCATTTAAAGCATCTTGTAGCACTTTCTCCCATTGCGAAATCTTTAGGCCTTTAGATTTCAGAGCCAGAGTGATAGCTTTACATATTATACTATTATATCTCTCCTCTTGACCATTTCTACATGGATTATATGGTGTAGCTCGACTGGCTGCTATACCATTGGAATGTAGTATTCATCAAGTATCCAAGTGAACTAAATAAACAAAATATCAATGGTAGCAACACTATCATTACACATACATATATGCATGTAGAAGTAGAAACATTGCATCATAACGAATTTGTTATAAAAGTTGCGTGCGATCGTTGTATGATTGCATCTTATGCGGTGCACAACCATAAAAATATTATTGTTACTTTACTAAGTTGGGCAGTCAACTTCGTCATGCGTTGAGGAGAGAACCAACTTTTCTGAAGTTCAATGCATCTATTATGTTACGACTAATGTTCATAGCCGGTTAATGTTCACTGTATCGAAAATTATAATAATATTAATAACAATAACAACAACAATATGGTTTTATTGACGATATTGCGAGGCTTGGGCCATCAGGCCCGCTCTTCCACCTAACCATGGGTGGATGGTGTAATGGATGGATGACGGAAGCATTTTCGTCTTCAGCTGGATGAGCACATTTCACAGCATGAGCTGGATCTAGCACGTTTGTCCACATGAAGTGGCTAAGTGCGATGAAGTATGTTTCGGGGATGAGGAATAGAAGATATTTTGTTATAAAGATGAATCAAACTGCTGGCGGAAAATGTCTATGGCTAGTGAGATATCTGGTGTATAGTTTCCAGTCGATAGTAAGACAGTTGACATATAAGACAGTTGACGTAAGACAGATAGTCGACAGTTGTCGATAATAAATTTATATTTACACGGTACCACCTAACGTAGTAACGTTTCACCGAATACTTTTTAAGTATGACTTAAAAAAGTAACTTTTTTTAAGACTCGTTTCAAGTCGTGCTTTGTTGTTCGCTGTTTCATTAGTACCTTTGAAGCTTGCTTAGTGAGGTATAACTTCAATACATGGTTGGCAACGCTGTTTGTTTTGGTTCTATTTTGCACTCAGGTGCAAAGAGTATATGCCCTCGCGCAGTTCTAGTGTGTTGTTTGATGGTGCATGTTGATGGTGTTTGTACATACTTGAGTGGAATCACTGGTCATCATGTGCAAGATGTTATTTTTACTGATTTTTCATAATGGGAAAAAGAGAGAGGAGTGAAACATTTTCATCGTCGGTGAAAAAAAATGCTCATGTATGAGAAAGTGCATTTCTAATATAGAAAATAATGTTACAAATGGAACAACAAATCTGCAAAAATGGAAAAAAAGTGTTTTAAAAATAGGAATAAATGCTTTTGTTTAACAAAGCAGGAATATTTTTCTTATCAACAAAAAATATTACAGTATCCTGTAAAAAATCGTAAGAGGTAAAAATTACTTTTAATTTTTTTATTTAAAATATCTTTTGATAGATGATATGTATTAATCTAATTTATACGTTCAAGGGTTCATTCACATTTGATACCCCAGATTCTTTGAAACTCTTCGCCTTTGATATTCAAGGCACATATCGATCTCTCATTCTGCGTTCCTAGAAATTACATTGTTCGCTCTTTCCCTGCATCAAATATCGACTCTGATCAGCGAGGCTCATTCAAGCCACGTTCCATCAGGTGATATTAAAACGTACACTAATATAGGTTGTGGGAAGGGGGAGAGGGCGGGGCGGGGAGAGGTGTTCGAGGCAGACGAGCCGGCGTCATCCAATTTTCGCTGCGAGCGCCTGGGCCGCGCCCGCGCCGGGCCGGGCTGGTGCGGTGTGGCGCCGCTCCGCACCCCGCCCCGCCCCGCCTTACCCCGCCTTAGCCCGCTGCGCGCTGTGAAGAGCGCCCTGCCGCGCTGACCCAGCATCTCTGCCCCGCACCTCCCCGCCCCGCTTCGCCTCAGCGTCACCCACCTCGCTTCGTCCTGCCATCCTGGTCCCGCCCCATCCCTTCTCGTCCGCCTCGTCTCGCCCCGTCTC
>BLKR01012818.1:0-15964 GCA_011170035.1 Teleogryllus occipitalis
CTCCTCTCCATCCCCTTTCCCTCCTCACCATCCCCTTTCCCTCCTCTCCATCCCCTTTCCCTCCTCTCTTTTCTTCAACACATTAAAAAGAGCCAGGATAATCAACGATCGCATGGCGTGCGTGGAGGGCGCATCAAGAGCCCCGCCTGGGACTTGCGAATCCTCCCGCGGCGCGCGCGTGCGTGCGTGCGGGGCGCGACATCGCGTGCGGGGCGGGCGTGGACGCGGCGGAGGGCGGCGCCCGCCAGCCACACGCATCGACCGCCCGCGGGCGACGACGGACGACGCGCCCCGCCCCGCCCCGCCCCGCCCCGCCCCGCCCTCATGTACGCCCGGATTCAGCGGGCACCGGATGAAGACACCGCGGCGAAAGTCGGGTATAAAATTATTAGGTGTGCGCACGGCTGGAGGGGGCGTGGCTCCTGAAAATACTAAGAGAGTTTCGTAGCCCTACGGAACGAATTAAATATGTTCAATCTTACATTTTACTCGTTTTTAACGTGTATCAGTCAATTATAATAAACCTGCATTCTGGCAGTAATTATAAGTTCGCCCAGGTATGAGCCTCGATTGTATTACTGAATGAGTCCCAATGGTATTTTTTGATGGGACACAAAGTCCTAATGCTATTGACTACGTAACTCTATAAGCAATTGCAGAAATCGTCGAATCTGGTTTGACGGCATTTATGAGAACTGTTGGAAGCTTCATGTTTTAGTGTCACTTCAAACCAGTGGGACTAGTGTTTGGAGACTCCTTTAGAGCTTCATTTCCCAGTAGTCTATGAAAGAAAAGGTCCCGGGACATACGTGTCCCTTTGGAAGAGGAGGGCGTGCTTATGAACAGTCACCTTCCACGAATATTAACATCTACTATATTATAAATTATTCAAGGCTCAAATATTGCATCATGCATTTATATGAATCTGTTGCTTCAAAAGAAGTTAACAAGTCAAAATAAAATGCAGCATATGAAGAAATACAACGGGAAAACAAAAGTCAAGTTTGGTTCTGAAATGATTAATACTTTTGTAATCACAACGTTTCCAACCTTTTATACCGTATATGGATATCCCCAAACCAGGTTCTCTGGCTGCCAACAAATAAAAAAAAACAAAAAGGAAAGTCCAATACCTGTTTTTCTCATCTGAGGACAAATACGGTGCTCAACAAAATCGTCGAAATGTCAGTTGCGGTGATTCTGTTTTTTGCGATTGATAGTTTGTTTTTCTCATTTGCATCACAGACACGTCTAGTGCAGTATAAGAACGCGCACTATGAGTAACACCTTCGGGAACGCAAAGAGCCAACAGGGCGAGCTCGTAAAAAGAGCCATCGACCCCTGCGTTCCCAACGCTCGAACACAGTTCTATTTACATTTAGATAGATTTTGCAAACAACGAGATTTGTCTGAAACGTCAAATCAAAATAGAAACATCAAAGCAGAATACGTAAAGGGGAAAACCGTCATTGGCTTCGAAAGTAGCCCAGTATTTCGGAATGCCACTAAATCTTGCTGAAACTGCTCATGCTTCTAGAACGATCGCTAGCTCTGATGTCATACGCGTTGATGTCAGAGACATCGATGAAATTTATTTATGTATGGTCTTCCGAACATAACAAATAAAACAAGAAAGAAAAAGAGAGATTGCGTATCATAGTTTTCAAAAATTGTAAAATCATAAATCGTTAAACACCTGTCCCAAAATAGAAAGATTCATAAAATTAACAAATAATCCTTACAAATGTCCAACTCAGGTGTTGCATCAACATTTATATATATGGAATACTGAGGAAAGGGTGACTGCCAGAAAATAAAAATGAAAAAAAAAATGCTTGGAAATTGGCAAAACAAAAATATCACGGAAAATATTACAGACCTTGGAGCAATCTCAACAACGATATAAAAACGTACAACACATACATCAACGACCGGTTTTCTACGCTTGGCAAAATCAACACAAGAAATCCCAAACCTTCATGTGTACGAAAAATTTTCTTGACAGGTAATCAAAAATAGGTCGCGCAAAAATGTCGAGCCTAAGAAATCTCCTACCCAGCAAATGTTTGGGCGAGTGAGCCGGTGCTTCGGACTACGACAAAAGGGCAAAAAATCAATAAGACCATTTGCTTCGTCAGTTATATATATATATATATATATATTATTATATATATATATATAATAATAATAATAATAATAATAATAATAATAATAATAATAATAATAATAATAATTTGTCGGGCTCGGATAAGTTGAGCGAGCACCATCTCTGGACGAATTATAAGGATCCAGTGATCCTGTGACGAATTATAAGCATCTGTGAACTTCCTGCCAGCAGCCTCGAAAATCATACGTGAGAGAAAACAACAACAAAAAAATCAAAACAAAAACAGTAAGTGCAAGTTTGTCTCACGATCCCCTCCTCACCCAGTCGCCATTTACTGCCGGCGGCAGTCGTCAACGGCCATAAAACAGTCGCGAAGCGCAGTGGACGCCGTAAAAGAAAAGTGGACGGCGGCGACAACTCCACGCGTGAGAACCTTGGGGCACACCCACTCTCGCCGCCTTCTCACTAACGTCGCATTGCCCTCGGGTCCGCAACTACACATTTTTTCTTCTAATACCAGCATTTTCTTTCAGTTTATTGAGTTATTTTTATTTCAGTTATCGTTTATGATACGGAATAGTTGAGTCACAGTTTCGGAATATATAGAGAAAATATTCATCTGTTTTAAATTAAATATTATAATACTAAGGTAGTTGCATATTAAAACATTAATTTTAGAGCCGATTCTTTCTTCCATTGACACTCGTTTTAAATGTGGAAACTTGTGTTCCTCGCGTTTATTAAATTACTTTTCTATCGTTAGTTCCGTGCAATTGTAGGGAGCTCAAGGCCTCCCCGCCGTCAGCTTTTGCCGGTTATAACTGAACGCAGTCCCCAACGGTACCCCAGTGCCGATGGGGGAGATGTAATGAATATGATGGAAACATAATGGAAAAGGAAAATAGCGCGCGGTGTGCGGTCCATTGTTTACAGCGCTCACCAACAACTAATGCCTCATTCACAATGCAAACTTAAACTTAACGTAAGCCGTAAACTTATGCAGTAAACTTTTCACGTAAAAACGAGCATTCACAATGGCAAACGTAAGCTGGAACGTAGGTTTTGCCTGAACCAATCAGAATTCAACATATTGATCGATTCGTTGCTAGCATTTTTTTCGACTCTCCTATCGATTTCGCCTTTTGCATTTGCGAGCAAGTGTTGCGCCCCTACCTATTGAGGTTATATGCGAGCGGTGAGCTTTAAATTGTGTACCGCAAACTCCACAAACTTCTCTGCTCTACCTTTCGACTATACACACCAATACACACGCATAAACAAAAATCGATCTGGAGTCGACCTTCCTTCTCGCGGATTTTGTTGTGCATTTGTTTTTTTCATGCTGCTCTCTGATTGGTCTTCGGTAGAATTTCCACGTAAACTTAAACGTAGAAGCTTGGAGCTTGCGAGCTCTTAAGTTTACGTCTTACGTCTACGTTTACGTCAAGGCATTGTGAATGATCTCGCTTTATAACCCATTTCTAGGTTTTGCGGCTACGTTACGGTTACGTTTAAGTTTGCATTGTGAATTGCGCCTAACCAGGGAGATCTCAGAAACAAATGATCAGAACAGCCGAACTACGAATGCGATTCAGGAATCCGCGACAGAATCGCACCGGGGTTAAGGAAATTTCTGTCGCCTCACAGGGATCGAATGCACAACTTCCTTATTGACTGGTGCACTCGAGCCAGAAGGAGCTTTTCCTTCACGATCCACGCTACAGGTAATGGAATTAGATTCGGTCTGTGTACGTTGATTGATTGATTGATTTTTTCGTGTTTCCGGGCGCGTCAACTACTTTGGTCATTAGTCCCGTTAGTGTAGTGCATGCTTTTTTTCTCGGGAGCTGGCGGTGATCTTCCCCCGCTGGATGGCGAGATCCGGCGCCGACCTACCGTCGGCTAGTGGGGTTTCCCCCTAACCAGGACTATCCCACCAGCGGGGCACCGCCCCAGCCGGGACAAGCTCTAAGCTCCCGACCGGTCTCCCGGAATATGTGGTAGTGTAGTGCATGTTAGTGTAAGTGTGTGTGCAAGGGGAGAGGATAGGACAAGGAAGAGGAAGGACAGATCGCGCGCGGTCCGTGGCCCGTTTGGTAGGGTACTGCTCCGGCATTCGCCTGGGGTTGATCGGAGAAACCACGGAAAACTACCGATCAGAGCAGCCGGCCGCTAGAATTCTCCTCCAGACAGCAGCTGAATTCGACCTAGCTGAACAGCTAGTGTCGAAAATCCTGCCGCCGTCAGGACTCGAACCTAGGACCTCCCGGTTAGAGGCGCTGCAGAGACATCAGTTGATGCACTGAGCTACCGCTACCGGTCTGTGTACGTCATGTATTAAACTGCAGCGTGCGCTGCGGAGGCGAAGACACATCCAACCGCACAGAAAGCACTCTGAACGGTAGCTTGCTGAAGAACGAGGAGAATTGCTTTCTTTTAATTGCCTACTATTACGTGCTCTCCTTGACCTCTGATAAGTATATGCGGGGAGGTCTGGACATTACCTCTGGCATGTAAAAGTGGCAGGGGACACTATCTGGTTTATATTTCTAGAAAATTGCTACGTGTTCTTTTGACCCTTCTCGATAGCACGCGACTGCTTGCTTAAATAATTGGCCTTCCATTGTGTTAACACGCGTCGAGTCACGCAAGGTATCGCCTTCCCTCCGCTTCACAGATGCTGTCAGGAAACAGATGGCGGAGAATGCTATAAAGGTGCTAAAGAAATATTATGAGTTCATTAGCATTCCGGTCGTTCACGTAGAAAACTGTAATCGTGGCACTTTTCATAATATATTCAGCGTGTGCAACTTTCACTATAGAGCTGAACTACAGAACAATAGAACTATTAATTGACTTCTTTTCCATTTCTTCCCTCAACTCTCCTACAGTCTGACACAGTAAGTATTCTGCACACATACAAGATGGTGCCGAGTTAGGTCCCACGCGCTTAATCCATGATACTTGGGTATGTATTCTCTTTCTGTAAATTTTACAGTGTACATTTGGATCCCTGTTTTATTTATATCAATTCATTCGCTAATTATATTTGTTCACTTATTTTCATTTCTGGGAGCCACTGAAGATGGGATAAATTAGTTCCGAAACACGTACGACTAATTCTTTATATTAACTTCGTTTTGTAGTATATTTGTGGTTGATACCTCCTCGATCCTGAATTAATAATAATTCTACTTTCTCACTTCATCAACGCTTCGCAGACTTCATTGTCGACCAACAATTCAGGTTAGACTAGAAAAACCTAGAGGAAATTCAGGTTAGACTAGAAAAAACAAATTATTTCGGCCGAAGCGATCACACTCACAAAATTCGAACAAGGAAACAAAATTCAGAAGTTTGGGAATTTTCCTTTTGTAACAGAACAATTAAAGATTGGAACAGTTTACCCGCAGCAATTTTCAAAGCTTTTCCTCTAAGTGTCCGAAGCTTTAGAAATAAGTTAGAACAATATGAGAGTAATAGACATTAAACGAGTAAGTGCTGTGAAGTGCTGGTCAGTGTAATTCAAAGCAAAAACAGTGTAGTGTAGGGCAGTGCAGTTAAGTGTAGTGAATGCGATCAATGAATTAAAAAAAACTTAGCCAAACTTATGTAGCTTGTATTAAATTTTAGCATCACCGACATATAATTATTGGATATCAGGACAGAGTTGAAATATTTGTTATAATACTTAATATTAGTGATAGTATGATTATTGCATGTTCGGCTTGTACTGTACTCCTTTATTATTGTTATTATTAATATTGTTATTAAGGTAATGATTGTTATTTAACTGCCACCGGGTCATACCCAATTGCAGTTCAAATAAATGTATGTATGTATGAATGTAACAATAGACGTGTTTAACTGCCGTACAAGCAGAGAAGACTCTGCGACAATACCCCGCGCGAGAAGTACACCAGTTGAGGTACACCAGTGCTCACGCCGGGTTTCCACTTGCGTTGCCTAGGTCTTAGGGATGGTATTATACCCAGCCAGCTATACAACTGGTGTTGAAGCTCGCCACCGCCCAGCTTCTAACAAAGGACCTCTCGACCAACGAACAAAGTCTAGACAGCTCAAACGAGCCGTTTCCATGGCAACCACTCACAGTGAAGCTTTTCGGGCGGAGCTTCGGTTCGACATGAGGCCCAGCCAGCCTTCTCCGGAACATTAAGAAAAAATGATCCTAAAGGAACGCGCGCAATTTAAAATCAAGAACTCGAATTAGCCGTTTCGAGTAAATAAAGAAACAAAAATAACAAGAAAAAAGGGAATATGAGAAACGATGAATAATAGTCTATTGACAATTAAAATTCATTACTTGGTCACCACTGACCAATAAAGAATTAATGACTGCACCAAAGTAACGTATCAACAACAGGTTCATTCTGCTACGTTGCGCATATCACGAATGCATCTTGAGGACGGGGTTATATAGCGCGTGGGTGTTCCGCCCCTCGAGGTTGTTTTGTCGCAAATACATCCGATGCTTCCACACTTTTTATGGGACTCGTACCGCCAAGAGCTTTCCGCTTCTCTGCGGGCGGAGACCGTTTCTGCTTCCCTCCCATTTGTGCAGAGCTCTCGACAGAAGCAAATGGACTTCTACTAAGTTACTGCGAGTGCTCTGAAACGACCAAGGAGTTTTGCGACAATCTGCGAGTATATCGAAAGTGGGAGAACCTAGCATCAAACATATAAAAAGTGAAGAAACAGATGACGGGATTTGAAACAGGTAGTTCTATGCACATTTAGGTAAAATTCAGTCTGGCCCTCAACCTATTTCGTATCTCGGGAGAGAGCATTAAAATTTAACAATAAATGCCACTGAAATGTAGTAGTCTGTAGTACAGTTTTTTATATCTATAGTTGGGAAATGTAACTATTGGTTTTATAACATAATTTCAGTCTGAAGGAAGATTTGCCTTATAATATCATTTCAGTTTTTCGAATTTTTTGAAGCATTTTAAATTTTAGACGCATTTCGGAATGAAAGATGTAATGTTCATTACGATAGTGACAAAATTACGGAAATATATTAATAGGTATTAACAAAATTTAATATTTTATTATCTGCTACCCCCAAGTGTGGAATTAACTACGCCTACGTATGGGGTCACAGTTAGTTAGCCGGCAAGAGAAAATGTTAAATACATGCATACATCATCTGCTAGCAATCACTTATTTAAACTGTCCCTATTAAGCGTGAAATTTTTAAACTAGTACCCGAGTATGTGAGTGCATGAACACATCTTACACATGCTAAGTAATGGCGGGTTAAATTTCAAATGGGAAATAAGTTAATCCATTTTTACTGTTGAATAAGTATTCACATTAGGCACATCATTTTAAGAATACTCAATTTATACATCAATACACGTGGTATCCCATAATTAGCATCTATATTTTTTCAGACACCTGAATACACGATTAAATTTTGTAATGAAAAATAGATGTTAAATTGCCGTATATCACCGATTCTAATGTAAATAGAATAGGAATAAAAAAATGTTAAGTGTTAACAGCAACAAGAAAGTGCAATTTTTGAAGTGCTGAACACTTTTATTACACAACTTTTTCAATGAAAGTAACCAATACCGGTATCTTATTCACAGAAGCATTTCACGTTTATATTCTGAATCAGTGATGGAAAATAAACCATGTGGCCATTTTTGAGCAATTTATATTGCTGCATATACCAACATTTGTCACTCAACGGTCAATTAGAGAAAAAACGTAAAACGCTATATATTTATGAGATGCCATAAAAGTTATTTTCAACTTTTCGATTACTTCTCTTACCTCTCTTACTTATTAATTATGTCAATAAGTGAGTAACCAATGACTAAAAGTAAACTTTATTGAGCTTTACGATTGCGAGTTCCTTCAATTGAAGTACAAGTAAAATTGGTAACAAATTTTAAAAGGGCAACATTCACGCAAAAAATAAATAACATAATAACAGTTTTTTTCTGTTTTTTATTTCGCATCAACATCTAGGTTATTAGTGACCACTATTGGAGTTAACATATGGTAACTATGAAGATGAAACGATATGGTGATAAGGGGTGAAAGGACAAACAAATACAACCATGCCCGAGGCGGGACTCGAACCCATGACCCTTCGGTCAGAGAACGCTACGACATTACTAGCTTAGCGATCTCAATAGCCAATATTCTTGTGATCCTGGCAGCAAATCGTTACAGAACACCCTGAGTAAATTTCTTCGGCACAGCTTTTATTATTAGTTTACATAGTGTCTTTTGCATTAACACTCGGCACACAAAGTAAGAAGAGCAAAAGAGAACAAATTTCTTTTAAACGACCACACATCGCAAATACACAACGGAGCAAGTTTTCTCCACACACACCCAAACGTGCGCCAAGCACAGGAACTAAATTTGTCTAAACCTCTAAGGAACAAACAGATCAGAAAGTGACGTATGAGCGCACATTAAATCCTGGCACGAAACGGACATTCCCATTGAGACGTCATGTCGGTTTGGCACAGAGGAAGACGCATTGCAAGACTTGACAAGCGCCCTCCGCGCAGGGAAGGCCGCACAATACCTCCGCGTCCACTCCTCCGCGCCTTGGGCAACACGCGAGACGGCAATTCACGCGAATGGCATCGCGAATGAACGTGTTAATTTCTCCGTGCCTGCGAATTAGCATCCCGTCAAGTTGTTTCTTACCGCGTGTGTTAACGTGTACAGAAGCGGACCCGCCTCTAAAGCTTCGCAGAGATGCTATCCGCAACTGACGCTTCCTACACTAGGAGGTCCTAGGAGAACAGGCGGCCCGAGGTGCCATTTATTGTGTCCCGCGAAAGGTTATTAGCAGGGGGCGGATTTTGATGACCTAAAACATCGCCAAGAATGATCAATAAAATGCTCTTAAAATGCTTTTAAAATGCCCTAAACCTAAAGAAAAATGACGTAAAAAATTTTATCAAAACCACTTCGGATGAACAACTCAAGCTGTTGGATACGTTACTGATGTCATCGAGGCTTCTTGCATTCGTTCAAGTGAACTCAGCTGGCAAATTTTTTGGTTTGGATTGTTTTTTTACCAGGAAATTCAGTTATCCCGAAATCGGCCGAACCGACGACAATGGTGCGTCACAAGAATTATACACTCACAACGACTGTGAAAACAATTTCTGAGCGAACAAATCGAATAGGCTACTGAGTAATTCTGTGAAGAACATTTGTTATATTTCGTAAATATTTTCTGAAGCAAGTACCATTAAAAATGACATTAAAATCGACGAAATTAGCCAAAATAATGATAATGGGAAAAGGTAAAAAATTACTTATTAGTCGAAATCGACAAAAACTGCAAAATAAGGACGTATAAAAATGGGTCATTTCCTTTTGTCATAACATAAAATGAATTTCTACATTAAATGGCATTGTTCTAAAGTGAAAAGAAAAGAAATGATATTTCATTAAAATCCGCCCCCTAGTTATTAGTAGGGAGAGGATTTTTACACCCTAAAATATCTTGAAATATGCTTTTAAAAATACGCGTTTATGACTTAAAACTTCTTAATATGCCCTTTAATATGCAAATAAAATTAACAATATTTCGTTTCCTTTATAAAACTACCTTTATAGCATTCAGTACACGCGCGTGTGGAATGAAAAGGTATATTTTTGGGCAACTACCTTACTTCGCGAGAGAAGTATTGAAGTACATCTTCACCTTAGTGAAGTATAATGTATGTCTTGTTGAATTTCTTCTGGCTGGTTTAAAAAATATGTTATAACGAAATATCCTACATTTGCACAAGTATTTTATTATCTATAGAAAACACAAAAACGCAAACTCTGACAAGCTCTTTCGAATAAATGAACGGCCACAAATAAACAGATTCTATGAAAAGATGAAACCCTTTCATGGATAATCTCTATTTTAACGAAATATGCAAAAGATGCGCATGTAATTACACGAATATGCACAAACAGAAAAAAATCGGCCAAATATGCACAAATATGCAGTAACATATTAATATTTTACAGCATCATATTCTAACCACGTGTCAAGAAATTTCACTCAGCTATGCACTGAAGCAACGGACAAAAATATGCCAAATCGTAGAAATCCGCTCCCTTGTCATCAGCGAAAGCCCCTTTCATCTATGTCGTGTGAGAACGTTGCGCGTTAGCTCACGTGTACTGGAGTCAACACCCTCTTTATTGTAAAAATAGGTTAAGTATAGATTTAAGGATTTTTTCTAGTTACTTCTGTAATTAAAAATCATCCCAAAGATCCCAAAATCATCCCACTGCGTTAGGCATTGTTCGGTCTAATATCACGCATGGTTCCACTCCTACCGTTTCATTGCGGCCGGGCAAACTGCAAAGTGGGAAGTTACGTAAGGATTGCTAGAGTAATGAAAAATTGGTCCGTAACCATATTAAGGATTTAAGTTGTGGCTCTTGAGGTCTCGCAAGTTGGACACCATTGTCCCAGGCATTAGGTTCTATAGAGAATTTTTTATAAGAAGGGACAGTTTTGACAGCTACTGTTGACAACATAATTGCGAGTTATGTCCATGTACTCAATTCGCGAATGCGTTCGATTAGTTAGCTCATTAGTAAATGGTTCTCATCACCTTATCTTTCAATGCCATTGCTCTACATGACATTCATTTGTTTCCCTGTCGAACTGGTCCTTTCTGAAAGTAACACCTCTATATAGCCCTGACATAAGCAAGAAATGCTCACTCTGAAGTACTTCTCGCTTATCTATTTGCAAACTTCCTGCAGGAGAGAATTAGCGTGCACCTACGATAATTAACACTCCGTTAATTGAAAAGTGAGTTTCATGAGATAGAATGATGTTCATTTTGTCCTGGTGAAGTAGCGAGATCGCAATTGAAATTTCGAACACCAGGAGGTCCTAGGTACTATCCTAGATTCTAGCTCTATAGCTAGACACCACTTAGAAATGCTGGCCCTGTGGCACACCTCAATAAACTAAGCAAACCCCCTGCTAGAGAGAACTAGCTACTTATCTCAGGGAAACCTTCCTCAATCAGATGTGAGAGTTACTTCACGGTATTCAAAAGAGCCCCCCCCCCTCCAGGTTTTTTTTCCTCAGGCGTACCTTATGGTCTCTTTTCCGCGGCATTGATGCGATGGAGAGACCATTTGGATTGAATACCAGAATTCGAAAGGTTAGAACAAAGTAGAATGTAGGTATTGTAATGGCTCTAAGGCCTTCGGCCTAGCCCCTTAGCATAAAGATTTTTAATTTGTATGTAATAATTCCCTATTAAATAAAAATATAAAAAAAATTAAAAAGAGCCGCCACCACCGGCAGCAAATACACGAATGTCGGTTTATGACTGGAAATGGAATGTAGGGCCAAACGAAAAAGAAAGGAATTTAACGGGGAAAGTTCGCCGCGATTTTAAACTCCGTGTCCGAAAAGTTGTTTTATATACTCGGGAAATGCAGAGATCTTATCATCATCGCCCACCGGCTGTCCTGTTCCCGCGATCTGAGCACGCGATGGAGTTTGTTCGCACTTCTGTTCAAGTTTGTAGCTTCCCGTCAGGTTTAATCGCGCGCGATACATCACGTTGCAAGGGAGAAAAGTTACAAGGAAAATGCACGTTTTACTCGTATATTTGTTATCTGATTCGGTATAATCTCTAGCTGGTTCTCGCTTCGCGTTAATTTTAAATACGAAATCTCATATCTTGACGAATGTCTCACGGAGTACAAGGTTAAAACTAGCATGAGTTCTGTTGCAAGTACCAAAATTTCATTTCAAGACTAATGTTAAATATGTATCCGGCTTTGAACATGAGCAGAATGAAGAAAAAATTGTCTTTGGCTGGTGCTGGAGTCTAATGATTAAGAATTTTATTTATTTATAATGAAATAATTGGATGGTAAAGCCCTTAGTTGTTGAACGATGCATTTCATCTTGTAGATATTCAATTTGTGTGTTCCAGAGGGTATGCGTGTGGTATCCGACTTCAGCCAATGAGCTTCAGACACCAGTTTGCGCCACAATATTAGCGGGAATTTTAAATGAAAGCAGATACCAAAACTATTACATCGTTACGAGACATTGAAACAGATATATGAAGCATTTCTTCTAAATATTGAACCTTGTACACCTTCATCTTGTTATTTTTGGTTGGTTAACGTTGAAAATTGGCATTTTGGACCACTTTCAAAATGTTTCTCAACACTACTCGCTGTCCATGCAACATGGCAACATTAATACTATGTTATGGACACAAGAAAATGACCCATTTTAGATGATTTTTTCTTCGATTTCGACTAGTAGGTCATTTTTTATCATTTTCCGTCATTTTTAAAGCATCGTTTTGTTGATTTAACCGATTTGAACACCATTTTAATGGAACTTGCTTCAAGTAATATTTAAAAGATGCAACAAACGATCTCCACCGAATTCCTGAGTGACGTTTTCGATTTCTTCGCACAGAAATTGTAATGTCAGCCGTGTGAGTATGTAATCTAAGGTTTCTGCGACGCCCATCCTGTATCTGTTCGGCAGATTTCGCGAAATTTAAAGACAGATTTCCCAGTAAAGAACATTCCAAACCAAACGTTTGCAAGCTGAGTCCACTTGAACGAAAGAAAGAAGCCTCGATTACATCAGCAACATGTCCAACAGCTTCGAGTTGTTTAAACGAACTGGTTTTGATAAAAAAAATTACGTCATTTATCCTCGCTTTTAGAGCATTTTAATGATTTTTGGCGATGTTTCAGGTCATAAAAATCTGACCCCTACTTACTTCTCAGTGCGTTATAATCATGATCGATATTTGACACATATTAAACAAGTAATTGTAATCAGACTTCATTCTCTCGTATCAGCAATTAAACGAGTTCAAAAGGAATTTTTGTTTTTTACCAGTTATTATGGTCCCACAGGAAAATCTATGAAAAATATTTTCATTGGCGCTTAATTCAAGGAAACTATTTTCCCCACAACTTTTCTTTTAGTATATACACTTACATTACTGCAACCAGATGTCAGTAGTTTTACTCATCTTGAGGTAACAGCATTCATAATTAGAGAAGTGTTTCCCAATAGTAGTATTCAATATTAATAATAGTAAGAGGGCAAAAAAATATCGTGTTACAATAAAAACTTACACAAGCAGCTCAGGAAAATTGAAGAAACATCAGATGATTCGAGACCGAGAAACTCACCTGAAAAAAGACACAAAACAAAGTTAGAAAAATGTGAAATAAATAAATTTTTAAAAAATCATCACACGGAAAATATGTTCAGTCGTACTATTATAAATATTCTTAATAACTTGCTGTTTTCCATTTATAGATTTCTAAGATCACCCGCATCTCTTTGTTCGTTATAAACATTCTTTCTGGACATTTATTTAAGATCACCCGCATCTCTTTGTTATAAACATTCTTTCTGGACATTTATTTAAGATCACCCGCATCTCTTTGTTCGTTATAAACATTCTTTCTGGACATTTATTACTCGTAAAGGAGCTTGTGATATGCTACATAGGCGTAAAACATATCTTAACTAAAATTTTACTCTGAGCAAGAACTCAGAATTTTTATGCGGGATCATAGGGCGATGAAACCCCGGGCGAGCTTTGATGTTTTCATTAACTCTTCATCTGATATTACGCGGTGAGTAATCTAGAAAATGAGTCTCCTTTGCAACGTTGACGTTGAAACTTTGAACTTTTCATAACAGTGAAAATGCCGAGAAAAAACAGTCCAAAAACGACCCTCTATGCATCTATAGGTAAGTGGTAAATTTTTATTGTTATTATTATTATTATTATTATTATTATTATTATTATTATTATTATTATTATTATTATTATTACGGTAAATACTTGTTTCAAGCCTTAGATAACCCAACCGAAAATTGAAGCCGGGACTCCTGGCTTATGCCCAGTGTAATGATTTGTACCGGTCCGATAACATAATTTATTAAATAATTTATTGAACAGTATTTCCAGTCGAACTCCAAGAGAATTTAGGCAACGCCGGAAAACAATGAGCGATCGTGCCGCGGAAGGGGAATTTTTTGGAAATCAGTGAAAACGGGAAATTTGGGGCAAGGCAACGTGAACACCATTTGGCGGACAATTTTAGAAAAACTATGACACCAAGATCAAGAAAATCGCACCACGGGTTCACGAGAAATCATAAACGAAAGAATTTGTATTTTTAACATGTTTGAAGTAGCAACATGAAGTCATTGTTGATATGCTAATGACATAGGGAAAACCACATTTCGGTTAATTTCTTGAGAACGCGTCGACGGATTACGTCGAAACTTTGGAAAGCAATAGAGGAAATTACGAGGAATCCGGCAAAATTAGTCTCGACCCGGAGGAACGAATGCAAGACCGGAAAGAATTAATCTAAAGTATCATTACATAGGGGATTAAGAAACAATCGACGCGCGAGTAAAATACAGCAACACCACACGGCATCCCGGAAGGTACGAATATTACATTGTAAATAAAAGGAACAATAAAAAGACCCGATGACAACGGATTAAATGTTTACAAGGCCCAGAAGAAAGATAGTGATTACGAAACAGCGCTAAACACCGAAAATGTCGAACTTGAACATAAAATATAGTGGTGAATTTCAGTCGGTGATGGGCGGCTGTTTTGAAAGATGAACAACGCTAAGAAAAGGACAACAATATTGTGTTGAAGTAGACGGGTGAGAAGCAGCTTAGATCTGGGAGAGGTCAGATGTATGTGATAGTAGTGAAACTTTTATTTTCGGACTTGAACACGATACCGTTGATTTTATTTTGCAGTGTTAAGTAATGAACAGTAATCTATCGCAACATTTATTGGTGATTAATGGAATTTAGGTCGCGTTAGAATATTAGTAGAAATTTAATTATTTTAATTATTCGTCATTTTCGTTCGTGTTTATAGTAATTTTGTAATAGTTGTTTTTGTGTTTATCCCGGAATAATTGAGCCGGCGGAATTAAATTTAAGGACGGTGAATAATCGCCGCGAACAGTAATTTTTGGATTTTGGACGACGGGCGATTGAATTGGAGCCTGGGCAAAGGAGACTGGTAGCCAGCGAGTATCTACGTGTCCAGCGGGGTTGGAAGCAGACGGCAGTGCTGTGTAGGCGAGATGCGCAGAGTGGCAGAACAAGGGAAGTGACGACAACCTATTTTTTTATTATTGCGTGAATGAAGGAAATCCACAAAAGGGAAAGACATTCTGTTGAAGACCAAGTATTGTTTCATTAGTATTAGATTAAATTTTAGGGTACAACAGAATGCGCATTCGAGTGAATGAGTGTAAATATTTTTTTTTGTTGTTATGTGTGAATGTGTATAATTAATTTTATGGGTTATTGTATGTGTTTGAATATTAGTGTCAATGTGTTTATGCAAAGGAGCAGAAATCGCCGCGACCAAACGAATGCGGTGATGTTCATAGACCGTAACGGGCAGAATTTGTGTTAAATTTGCTAATACAGTAAAATAAATAGATGAGCGCCTACGGCGGGTCATTTGAATTTTGAATTGTGTTATGTGTACGTTATTTATTAGCTAGAAACTGACCCAAGCACGATCACGCCGATATTTTTTTAGTGTTCTCCGTATGGAGCGATCACGGGATTCACGCCAAGGTGAGGCGGGCAAATGCTAGCTGAGGCGCGGGCACTAAAGATCAGCCGGGAATTAATAAGTAGGAAATCGTGTGACAGTGGCGACCAACGTGTATGTTCAGATGTTGAGGTTTTTTAGGTTTATGTGTATGTTTATGTAGGTGTTTATTTATGTTGACGTATATGTTTATGTTTAGTTTAGTTCAGTTAGGCAGGAGCCT
>BLKR01012819.1:0-15962 GCA_011170035.1 Teleogryllus occipitalis
TACGGTTTTGTATAATTTTGAGTAAAGGAACACAGAAAGGACAGATTTTGGAAGCCATGTTAATATAGTGTAGATAAAATTCAAGTGATTGAATATTGTATAACTACTCAGTCATTAATTGCGTATTCAGTAATCTCTCTGGGTTTCATCGTGTCATAGGCTAATTAATAATTGAGAGAGATAAGAAAAAAGGATTTATTTGTGGAATTTATTGCAAAATAACTGATTAATGGAGAATAAAAATAGAAGTGAATTGTATAATGTGGAATTTTTAGTTTGTTGAGTAGCAAACTAATTCTTGTAAATGCATTTAAATTAAGGACAACTGGAAACCCAATTAAGCCAACATTTGATTTAATTATCAGGGTAGTGTAGGACTAGTGAAAAGTTCTGTTTCACAGTAAAATTAAAGCTTGTTTATTGAATTTGTGGACGAGAAACAATGGCAAAAGTAAGTTATATTAAGTGAGATATTTTATAACACCATAAAAAAGAAAATGTAATATAAATTTTGTATTTTAAAAAGTGATTAAGTTACTGTATTATTTTCAGACTTTCTATGGATATCAAGAAGTGTTTATTGAATTTAAAAAGTGTTGCATCTTTTTGAACAGTTGAAGCGTATTTATGGGTCTTTGTTTCTTTTTTAAGAGTGTTTTTATGTGCTTGTATTTCTGTGTTCTCTTTTCTTGAATATAATAATTTTTTTCAGAAATTTATGTTAAATTTCTAAATGGAGTGAGTTCTGATTTGCCCTGAGTTCGAAAGAAAGAATCATAGATGATTTTTTTCAGCAGATAGGAGTGATATTAGGTCAAGACAAAAGGTTTTCTGGATTTTTTTGTACAATTTACTTTTCTCAAAGTTACGGAAGTTAGGTAATTGATGCGCCACACCCCATGGCCAGGCGGAATGTGTGTGAAACTAGTGTGTACAGCCAATCGATAATAAAGAATTTAGAAAACTTTACTACAAGGAACTCTGTGCCATTCTGTAACATTACTAGTTTCTTAATGAAATCGATTCTTTAAGAATGTATCAAAACTAGTGGTACTTCAGAATAGCACAAACTTTCTCGCAGTAAAGTTTTCTAATTTCCTTGGTGTGGAGTGGCTTTACGGTCTTGCCCCATCATCTTGCCATCTGCCATCTATCGCCGCTCAAAGTACATTTTTTGACATTTACCCAATTTTTCGGTTTTCTAATATTAGAACGGAAATATTATATTAAAGAATTAATATTGAAGAAGAATAAAACGTCTTAAATGGCGATTTTCATTGAAAACTTTCAAGACGTTAAAAACGTCTGAACGTTTAAAACGAAATTGAAATGGCGTTTAAGCGTTACTGTAAATGCGAAATTTGAAGCTTTTTTCACATAAAATGTTTAAGTCTTCGAAAAACTTCTTTGAAGTCATTTGAAATACTTTAACTCGCAAATGAACATGGTTTACAATTCGCTGGGAATGTACATATTAACGCCGTGAGAGATATTTAAAAAAAACATTTGTGTAATTATTGAAAAAAAGAAACAAAAAATACAGCAAAATGAACTTTGTTACTTTTAAAAGTGCAATTATCAACATCCGTTGGGAAAAAATTGAAGAAAAATTTGGAGCGACTTTTGAGAAAATGGCGTTTGAGCGTTTCTGAAAATACGGAATTTTGGGCTCATTTTCAAAGAAAACTGTCAAGTTTTCGAGAAACTTTATATAACAATATTTAAAGCACATGTACTCATAAATACAATAATATAAACAAATTACCGCTAATGTAAATATTCATTCATTCGTTCCATCGTTCATTCTCGTTCTATTATAACACCCCGTCTCTTTTCTTCTTCCCCTTCTATTTCACTGGCCCTCCCTGAATGATGAACGCCCACATATGTGTTTGCCGTGCATGGCGACCCGTGTTTGAGGGAATGTGTGTCCCGGCGGTTGAGGGGCCTGTCTGTTTCCCAATTACCCTCCTTGTGCTTCTTTCTTCTTGGCATCTAGGGATACGTTTATATACGTATTTTGGGCAACATTCCTTGTAGGTCTCAATACACCTGCTTTAACTACGACCTCTTCTAGACGGGCAGTCTGGACCTAACCCATTCCCGATCAATCAGCTCGGACTAGGTCCTGCACCGAAATCCATGGCGAGAGAGGGGATCTACGGCGGTGCAGCGCTCTGTTATTTCCCCACTATATCCCCGTGGCAACCCTGTCACTCCGATGGAATGTCCCCTTGTTGGGCTCCGTGGTGAGTGGGGACCACGGGGATGAATCTGATATCCTCTTCAGGGATAACAACACCTTCCCCCGCCCTCTTCCATGAGGAAGAAAATAATTGTTGTTGAAACTGTGGACCTAGTTTCCTTTATAAAGAGTCTGATTAACCAAAGAAGCTCCGTGTCCTAGTCATGTCGTGTAGAAACGATGGCGAAACAATGAAGAGTGTAATTCCCATCAAACTGGCCAGAGAAATTGAAAAATTTGGCAAATTTCAGGCGGTGGTCCATCAGAGAAACGGCACAATCCTCTTCAAATGCCACACTGACGACAGATAAACAAAAACTCAGATTTAAAGGAAACGGCTGGCCTCTATGTGCATGTGTCCGCCCTCCCGACATTAAACCTCTGCAAGTGTGTGGTGAACGAGGACTTTGCTTCAGAAACGGAAGAAAACCTGAAAGCCTTTTTTCAACCTTTTGGTATGTCTAACATTTACAGGATCCAGCGGAGAGTGAATGGGGTACTCATCCCTACCTCAACGCTGATATTGACCTTCGACCATCCATCTCTGCCAGAGAAAATAGAATGTAGCTATTACAATCTCCGTGTCAGGCAGTATGTACCAAATCCTCTGCGCTGCTTTAATGCCAGAGGTTTTTTCATACGCAGCCCCGTTGCATGAGCACCGCAGTCTGCGTACACTGTGGAAAAGAATAATGTAACGAATCGAACTGCTCCGCAGATGCAAGGTGCGTAAACTGTTCTGGGACGCACCCATTAAACTTGAACCAGTACCCCATCTTCTTGAAGAAAGAGAGATCCAGAAGATCCAGGTCTCAGAGAAAGTTTCCTTTCCTGAGACACGACGACGGTACCCTGTGGATATGGTTCGAAGTTTCACTGACACCGTAGGTCAACAGCAGAAGAAATTAAATTGCGAAACCCAGACATCGAAAGTTACCTCTGTGCAGAATGTTGCCTGTCAGGTGTCCTTTGAAGACATCGGCGGAGATGCAGATACCTTGTCCCATCTGAAACAAAGAAGGAAACGAAAACTTAAATGTTTCGACAAACTCGCAAAGGCATCAAGCTGAGAAACCGAGGCGGATAGGCCCTAATTCTAGATCCAGGTCGCCTGTATCAAAAGACCGTAGTCTTCCAACACATGCAACTCTCTCTAGCAGTCACAGTGTTACAGAACAATCAAAACGTTGGGAAATCGATATTTTGGCCTGAATTTTTTATTTCTTAACAGCAATATAACATTCACATAATGTCAGGCTAAAATATCGATTTCCCAACCTTTTCATTGTTCTGTGACAGTTAAAAAGGAAATAATCGACTATTTAGTATCTTCAAAATCTATTACACCAATGATCTAACAAGTCAAAATAATTTAAAAATTGTGACCACGTGATGTAAATATCTTAAAAATATCAAAATTGGACTTAATGAGTTTCACTTGCACACAAACGAAATTAAATATTAAAGGCACCACGCAACTTTATTAGAAGTACCTCCTGGACTCCAGACTCCTGAGTGAAAATAGCTAAAGATGTATTCACAATATCACAGAAGTCTTTGATTAATACTTCTACAAATAATTATGGGTGATCTCATAACCCTAGTGATCCAGACTTCGCTCTTCGTATAATATTTAAAAATGCACGCCTTAACCTTTCCGAATAATTTAGATTGCTTCCTAGTTATTTCCTTTTCTATACGACGAACTTATTTGCTTTCGTTCATGTGAATGGTAATATGTAATCAAGAATAGAATCCAGAATCATCCACTTATATTCCTCTTAATTTACCTTTTCGAGTAGCAAGGAATTCAAGATTGTCATATGTCTCAGTGTGATGGTACATATGCTAAAGTGTTACCAATGAGGAGCAAAATACCTTTTAAACTTATTTTGCTCCAAACAATGAAAAACCTTGGTTCATCTGTTTTATACTCTCCTCCTAACGTATTTATGAGGTTTGTAATGTGAGTGCAATATACTAAGGAGTTTTCCTGATTAAAAAACTGTTCTAAGTCTTTCTCTCTGTGCCTGTAAACTAACACACGTTCCTGGAGCTAGACGATTGTTTTCTTTCAGACGTGAAGCTAAAACTTCAGAAGCATCCTTTGTGAGATTTAAATATCTGACCAAATCGTTATGTTATGCTTATGTTAAAGCTTTGGGCTTGTGTTCGTTGTTTTTCAATCAGATCCTTCTGCTGATTCGTCTGGCGTTGAAGTTGAATCAGAATACAGTTCTTCCATGTTTGAAGGAGGTTCTGGCATAGAAACGTCAGTGCCATGTGGTACAGGCCTTCTAGCAGACTCTAAATCATGAAAAACCATTCCGTGTCTGTTCTTTGTATTGAATCCTTTTACTTTTCAACTACAAAAAAAATCGTCTAGATGGTTCTTTCACTCTCGCCACACCAAAGGAACTCCAAATCTCAGTGCCGTCCTCTTCCCCCTCGACCAGTTTCTTAACTCTGCAACACAAACCCTGCACATTATGAGGGGCCCACGGTTTATTCTGATCCACCAGTTTCATTCCAAAATAAGCGTTATAAACACTTCTAACAAAACAGATTATATTCTGTATCTGTTTTTCAATCATAAAACCTCCACAAATATTTAAAAAAATTAATTTGGGTCATTCACACTTTTTCTTCTTTGCATGGTTATAGCACAACAAATATATAAACAAACGAACTTGTCCTTCGAAACACACTGTTTGTAATGCATTCTAATATGCATTCAACACTGTTTGATTTAACTTTTGCAGTGACTGCTATTATAAACATGGAGCTATGAATACATGTATTCATAGGTCTATGAATATAACACTGTAACGTGCTGTCATCTGTTCGTGTTCTGTTACAAATCATGCAAAATGAACTGACACAAGGAACTGATTATCACGAATTACATATATTTGCGTTTCTAACTCATTGAAGATAATGTGTATATTTTCAATATATTTTCATTACATTTACTGACATTATTAAAAGGTGTGATGTGATAGAACAAAAGGAAGGGCATTATTGGATTCAGGTGACCAACATACGTATAAAACAAGTGTGAAAATCAAAAAAGGAAAACGCATGTTGAACTGGGTAATCTATGATTTCTTTGAGTTCCGGAATTCTTCTGGAACTAGGGTTGTATTCTTAACCCTGACGAGGTCAATGAATTTGTTTGGAGAACGTGAGCATATACAATAAAATAACTCAAAATATACCATTCCAGGTTTTTAGTTGTCTTCTAAATGATCGGCTTCAGAAGTACATTTCTCCTTCAATGTATTGTAACGTCACATCCTCCGTAAACGGACCTGATCTACTCCCCCTCGATTTTAATAATTAAAACATTTGGCGCGACGCAGGCTTTCGATGCAGTACCTTCTCGGGCCGACCCGTTCGCCCTCTCCCCAGCCACCCCGACCGTCCCGAAAGAACGCGGGCGAATAGTTTATGACCCCCCCCCATCAAGGACCGCCACGGGCCCACGCCGCATCGAGGTGTGACCATTGACCAAATAGATTCTATATAGTCAAAAGACAGCCACCTTTCGCCAGTCGACCCACCCCGCCCAATGCCAAAAAATGTCTCCTCCGCTAAAAATCAGGGATCATTCAAAAGACGCCGCGACGCAGACGTCTTATGCGGGAGAGGTCGCATTCAAACGCGCGATTAGCAAGGCGACAATATTTCTTTACGTTTGCACGCGCGTGGTGCTCCGAAGACACCGCGATTTTTTTATTGACACCCGTGCGGAGGATAGACCGTTCGACCCTCCCATAAAATTGTATGAGCCAGCAATTCGGCGCGCACATGCGCGTAGCCCAACAGATCTCTTGCTGAGAATAATTTCAAAGATTGCCGCGTAGGCAGCGATGAATGCCGTCAGGCTCCAGCTGCATCGCATTCCACCGATTGCGAGGACGAAGGCCGTACACCCCCCACATGGGGCCGCGTGTTAACACTCGCACAGAAAATGGAAGAGCATTTTTTTATCGCATGAGCCAGCGCATCATTGGTTCGAGTGTCGCCCCGCCACCGCTCCGGATAGCTGATTTTAAGCAATCAGGGTGAGGCACTCGGATCAGATATGAGGATCAAAGTCTACGTTTTTTGTCGCTTGTGAGGCTTCGGAATCACATTCATTTCGAACTTCTACTGAGACTTCTGACCTGCACCTCGCATTCATACCTCTGATTTGCGTCTCGAACGTGGTTTCGAAATTCTCACTTCTGATTTTGCGTTTCGAAGATGAGCTTCTAGACTAGACGCTAGGCTTGGAAGATGCACTCGCAGTGACTTGCATCTCTAAATCGCACTGCGACCACTTACGTCTCAAATACGCACTTGTAATGTTTAATTTCGGCGTAAGTCTTGTGCTTGGAACTCCATCTCTTGGGTTCACCTTAACATGAGCTCCAACCGACACTTTCACTGCATTCTCGCCTGATTTGGAAATTAAACTCAGTCCACCACAACGTTAACGTGACATCGCCGACCCCACTGTGGTCGAGCCACTATGGTCGTGCGCTGTCGTCCTGTGTCCGACCTGGGTGAACGAGAAAGCGATGGCAGAGGCGTGCCCGCCTTCCCCAGCCGCCAGCTGCCCCGCAGGCTCCGTAGGCCCCCAGACGCTCAGGAAGGAAGTCTCACGCCACAATAATAAGAACTTTGTGAATGACCCGTAATCGGGTCCCCGTCAGTTTCTTTTCCCCGCTGAGGTGCGGAAAGACAGTAACGAAGGAAACTCGGAGAGTAGATGCCACCAATATGGCATATTATTTGCAGTGGCAAATTTTTTTGTTGTTTTTGCTTGTGATAGATTCAATCAGAATAGTAAGCCGCAAGGACTCAATCATAACTTGTAAGAATTTTTGTAAAATCATTCATTCGCATGCATTATCATCATTTCAGTTTTCAATTAAATGTGTTGTTCAGTATATTCTGTGTGTTTTATTGAACATGCAATCCCGTAGCCAAAGATCCCCTGTAGATTACAGTATAAATCTGAAAACTGTCGGCCCAGTGAACCTTCAAACTGCTTTATTTTACCAACAGAGAATTATTTTCTACGTATATTCTTCTATGATGAAATATAAGCTCTGTTGACCGTTTTAAATCTCTAAAACGTGATGTTTTGGAAAATTATAACAATTAAAACAACACTTTTCGTCTTATTTTATCATACACGTCATTTAACACTGTGTCTCTCAAACTGTAATCCCCAACGATGGAATAGATGGCTCTCGGGATTCAAGTTCCCCGCATTAAACAATTCATTTATTCGCATTCATTGAAACAAAATAAAGATTTAGTAAATGCCAAAGTAAGTTCTTATAAATTCTGTAGTGGCAGCGGAGATTTTGTGGTAATCCATGATAAAATATCCGGGTTTTTGCAGATATCAACCACAATAGACACCACAATAGGGTAATTGCTCTAGTTAAATAATTTAATGTTCAAGTGGGTTATATTCTTCTTTGTAAGATATAGCAACTCATATGTAAATTTGTGAATTTAATTGTATATTGTAGAGCCACTGATGATGGTAAAAAGTTCTCGAAATCCGTGAATGGCTGAATTTTCTGGAAAGTAAATTTATATAGCCTACTTTTGATATCTCTCATAACTTGGATATTTTAACTTTATGTGTTAATGAATGACGTGAAATTTAACTCGGTGTAGTCATTTTCATACCAATCTTTAAGGTATTTTCATGTAACACATTAGATGATCTCTCAGTTTAAAAATCGTTGCCTTATTGGTAGGATGGAAAATATTTGAGGGATTATTGAAAATCGCGCTCAAGTCACAAGGTTTGCATTTCAATACACGTTGTGTTAATGGATATTTTTCTTTTAATTACAATTGACTCGACGTTGTGGATAGAAATATATATTATAATATATTATTACATATTGTATTATAAATTATATTATAAATATATTATATCATCAACATATTTTAAAGATATCGAACGTTCGATACATCGATTTTTGACTTCAAAGATTTTTGACTTCAAATGAAAAACTCGATCAGATTATCAAGTTTTCACGGAAGCTAGAGACAAACATGAACTTGTCTTCCCTGGTAATCTCTCGCTAGCTTTTCATTAATTCCAATTGTATAATTGTTTCATTTTGTCATCTAAAAATTTGACTTACAATCTGATTCTTTTACTTTTGTGTTATTTTGCCTTAAACAAACGAAGTTAATTTAATATCTATCTTCGCAACTTAAAATTAGGATACTGAAAGTTTAATTAATACTTTCCAAGCGATAATCAAGTTGACAACAAACAATGAGATATGCAGGCGCATGAGCTAGCAAGTGCTATTATCCTGGAATCCAAAAGTAAAAACACACTGAACACATTAGTGAATATGGGCTTTATGACAGCTCGTGAACCACTTCTATCTTTGCTATCAATTTCCCGCAACGCGAAGCGCCTTGCAGATCTCTGATTTTCCATGTTCAGCATCGCATCTTGACAGAATCTATACATTAGTAATTGCATTGCATTATATCGTGCAGCAAGAGCCACGACGTTCATTTACTTAGTGACGAGCTTGCATGTTTTATTGCGTCGCGTGCCTCACGACAGAGAAACGACGCTTTTGTTGAACGTGTTGAATACTTTTACTAAGTACCATAGTTTTTATATCGATTGGCAAGTTACTCAGGAGATCCACCAGATAATAGCATGGCAATTCGGAACAAGAAAATTCCACTGTGTCTCAAATAGTACGAGGAAAAGTCAGAAGTAAATTTCCTCCCGAAATTGTTGGATTGTGCATAGTAGTTAATGAGTTGAACGTAGACTCGCTTTATTTTCGAAAAATATTTACTCAAATTATTAAATATGAACAATGTATTACTACATGACAATAATAGATGTAATTACACTCGATTTCTGATACAGAAAGATTCTTACAAAAAAGAAATAAAGGAATTCAACACTGGATACACAATGCCAGGGTTACACTTGGGTACACTATCTCTTCCTTTAGATTACCATTTTTCGGAGAAATAATTTATCAGATATCGACATCAGACGTAAAACCTAAACTAGCTGTGCTATAGAGCACTTACTTGTTCACTTATTAGTATATTTCGCTATTTTAGTAAATTCAGAAAGTTTAACGAAAATGAAACCTGTGTAATTTTTTTAAGCGTCCCGTGATCTATCCGAAGAAAACATCAAAAGAAAAAAATTAGATAACTTTTAAGAAAAACAAATTATAATTTTCCTTTATTGTAAGCAAAAATTACGTAAAAACTGTCTTTTTTAAATGTAAATGACCTTATATAAAGATATAATTTTTTAGAACAGACTTCATTACGGAAAAAATATCTATCGTTTTTTTTTTTTGTTCTTTTGCCATGATATTTTCTTCCATTTTTATGAATGTGGATATTTTGCCGAAAAATTTCGACCATTTTTAACGTCCATTCCTCTATCCGAGGAAATATATCTTCCCAATCGTACTTGTAGGAAAACGTCGGAAAAGTTTTGAACTTACGCAATTTTCGAAAAGTCAGGAATTTTCACGAAAATGAGCCCTGTCGCCATTTCTTAAAGGTATTTTACGCCCCCCCGAGGACAGAGCTCAATCAAAAAATTTGAAACCATTTTTGAGAAAATTTGGAAAATGTTGATGTGGCTTCATACCTTCAAATATCGAAATATCCCATTCAAATTCGCATGGCCTTGAGTTCGTCCAGGTCGATTGGGGAATACCAGGAATTTTGGACAAAATCATCTGAACTTTTAGGTGCTAGCGTTGTCCACAGACAGACAGACGGATAGACTGACGTTTTTTGCGTCAACCAAATTTTCGATATAAAGAACCTACAAAACGTAGATTCTGACTACACAAAGGGTTGGAGGAAATAATTTACTGCATATAGGAACCAGAGTTACCTATTTTTTGACATCAGGGGCCCACGATACGGGGTTTTCTGACAAAAAATTGACATTTTCCGCTTCAGAACTACAATATTTTCTCTATACTTCGTAAGTACATAGTATCCCTTAGCCATGCATCCCGCATGTCCGACATGCATGCCCTTCGCCAAAGAATTTGAAACTGGCATTATTATTATTCTTCCTCTCCAAAGATTTTAGTGTAAGATTCTTCTCATGTCCATAGGAGATCTTCCATTTCTTCATACGGGAGGTTTTAATATCTTTTACACTTTTAAAATCTGAGATTATATTAATCCCTTTTAATATCTGAGACAATATTTTTTGTACACTATTTCTCTAAATATTAAGATTATCGATCAGGCGTTAGTCAGTCGGGAAAGAAATCAATTGAAAACAACGTCCATAGGTGAATTAACGTTGCAAAAACATTTTGATGGCGAGAAAATATAATAATACAAAAATTATTTTTGCTTCATTGAACTTCATTTTAAACAAATGATTCTAATTACCTAATAAATATTTGAGTTTTGATATCCGTTCAGTTTATTCAATTCAATATTTCATAACTGTGATAATAAAAACACCTTTTAGAATAACGTGCTTGGCGTAAATTTTCACAAAATTCTCTGTTTTCGACATTGAACCTTACAACTTTCAACTTACCTTACAAGAATATTATATATATTAAAAACAAGTATGTCACACCAAATCGTTGTTGTACGTTGTTTAAGTTGTTCGCTTAATCGTTGTTTAAGCTCGACAACTTAAAAGAAAACCTTGCCTGCCAATGCGCGGAAAGTGCCGGAGGGGATGGTTCCCTCTCTTCGCGGCCCAACTTACCCCATTGGTCTAGACAATTGTCCCGAACCCTGGCGTGTCGAAGGCTCGTATCTCTGTTTATCTTGCCAAGTCGATGCATGCGTTCTACTTGGAAGCAAATGATAGCAAATGATGAATAAACTATATAAAAGAATCGTCAATAGTAGATATAATACAAGCGTGGAAAAGCGTTCAATCCAAGTATGATGAGCAAAGGAAGGACTTTAGGAGCAAAGAATGCAAAACACACAATTGAAACCGGTAATGCTACAACAGCTTATATTTTCTCGTATTATTTCTAACATTCACAATTTTCGAAATTCAAATGAGTCCTCCGTCATTCCTTTTAACGTCCCTTGTTCTATCCCTGTAAAAAAAATAAAGAAAAAATTTGGAACGGTTGTATGATTTTTTTTACTGTCTCGCCCTTATAGCGAAAGAAGACGAAGTATTGTAATAGTGCACCGGAAAACGGCGAATTTTCGACAGAAAAATTCTTATTGCCGGCCCTGGTAACGAACAAGCAGATAAATCTTGTTATATACATAGTAAATTACTTCCTCTAACTCTGGGGGTCTGAAGTCGCCCAGGGTCTTGGTAGTGTAGGCAATGCTAGTTAACCTACACCAGTAAGTGCCGAGAAGCCCTCCTGTAATGGGATCGCAACCGTATGGCCGTAATAGCCGCCTGTAATGGGTTTGCCGTTGCGTGGCCGACAAGTCCACTCTCTCACCTCCTCGCGGTGGCCCCTGGTAATGCATCTCGGGGCAACTCGAGGTGCAGCCAAGAGGGATGGGCGAAAGGCGAGTCTCCGGCGCCTTAAAACGGGAGCATCTAGCTAAGGGAAGGAAATCCCTAACAGAAAAACCATCTCGGGGACCCCACGTCACGGGGGAAGGGAGTTGGGGGTCTGCAGCCCACGACCCCGTCGTGCTCCTCGGAGCGACTGGCAGCGGACACTTTGGACGAAGCCTCGGACGCGGGAGCGCATGGTGGCGCGCCCCGTGAACAACAGGCCACCGTATATGACGACCCTAGCTTGGAACGGTTCACGATTAGGATTCCCTTCGAGGCGAGTCGTTGCGCATATTGTGCCCAGAAAAGGGGTGGAGGCTATATGGCCACTGATCTGAATAACATGGTTCGGCATCACGATACTATCCATAGTGATGTCCCCCTGATCTTTTCATGCTCCAAATGCAGCAAGAATTACAAAGGTAAGCTCTCCGCTTTGAGTCATTTTCCTAAATGTCCAGGTCCGAAAACAGCTAAAGGAGATTTTATATGTGAGTTATGCTCCGCCAACTTTGCAACTAAATCAGGACTCTCACAACATTTGCGCCATGCTCATCCAGACGCAGCTAATAAAGCTCGAGCTGCCAAGGCACAACGTAGTGGTAGGACTGCTATGCCTAGAGCAGGGAAAATCTTCTCTTCGGATGATATTATGAAAATGGCTGCATTGGAGAAAGAGCAACCAGAGGTGTCGAACGAGAATTTGGCTGCTCTGCTGGGTAAGACTGCCCGACAGGTGGGTGAGAAAAGAAGAGAGACTTCATATCGAAGATATTTAGCAGCCATTGGAGAGGTAGCTACTGTGATTGCTGAATCATCATTGTCCCCATCTGATGGTCGGCGGTCGGATGATTCAGTTAGACCTTCTACTAGTGCTGCTGTTATCGCATCGCCTCCCAGGGTTATTAGCCCTCCGAAAACTCCAGTGAGCCAAATTCCTATGCTGATTTCTTCTTCTCCCCTGTATCGAAGCCCTAACCCCAAGACAAGAAGAAAGTCGGTGATCCCCTGTTCTGACACTCTTCCAAAGGGGGCCGAAACGTCTTTACAGGTAGAGATAAGCAAACAGCCTCGTGTTGATTCCCTTCCAAAAAGTCGGCCCACAGACAGTGACCCAGAGGAACTTGCAAAAGTAGATATTACCTCCCCAGAAGCAGATAGGGGGCGATTCCCTTACGAGGAGGCCGCTACAGTTTCAGAGATGAATCAGGAGCTTTCGGGTGTGCCCGTCCTCTTCGATTCTGTTTTATGTGATATTGACACGGCCCGTTCTGACACCGCTGGTCGGTTAGGATGGGACCAAACTTTTATTGAGTCCCCGGCTGCTATGACGCCCGGGGACGCAACTACTGAAACTAGTCTTAACAGGGCCACACTAGATGCCACACCTAACTGGAAGGAAAACATTTCAACATGGATAGGAACATGGGGTATTTCTCAAACTAATGTAGATCAAGAACTCTTTGAGGTGGGAAATGAACTCAAAAGAAATATTCAATCCCAGGACCAATTGAACGAGACCTATGCCAGGTTGGTAGAGATTTTGGGGGGCTCCTCTGTACCCACCACCACCACCAGGCCTAAAAAGCCCCGTAGGCATGGAGGCAAACGCGCCAGGAAGCGCTACTCTTATGCTAGGGCGCAGGATCTTTTCAAGAATGATCCAGCGCTTTTGGCAAAGTGCATTAGAACGGGCATTGACTGTACTAGTGTCGACCAACAGCCCCTTAACAGGGATGAGGTTAATGACCTGTACAAATCCATTTGGGGTAATACGCCCCCAATTCGGCTTTCCGAATTAAGAGAGGATGATAAATTTTCGACACCTGAAATGGACCCAGACACAATTCTATACGCGGTGCAAGTTGCCGAAATTAAAAGTCGGCTGGCTGGGATGAAAAATGCCACAGTTCCAGGACCAGATAAGATAAAAGTTAGCAATATATCTTCAGGAGCAAAAATTGAAATATTGTCCCTATTGTACACCCAAATTTTATACACTGGTTTTGTGCCTTCTGGGTGGAAAGCAAATCGCACCATCCTTATACCAAAAGAGGGTAAGGATAATAAGTTTGTCACTAACTATCGCCCAATCACAATTAGTTCCCTGCTGTGCAGAATCTTTTGGGGCATTATGGACAAACGCATTCGATCCGTGGTGACGTTCAATCCACGGCAAAAAGGGTTTATTCCTGAACCTGGCTGTTTCGCCAACGTTCAAATTCTTCACAAAGCAGTCAGTGACATGAAAAAAGTAGAGGGTGGTGTCGGCGCTGTGCTAGACATATCTAAAGCATTTGACACTGTTCCTCACGCGGCGATTCGGTGGGCTCTATCCAGGAAAGGGATCCCCGACGCCTTTACCAATTTGGTAATGGACTCTTACACCGACGTTTCCACAGTCATTCATCACCCCTCGAAAGGCATTGAGGTGCCAATTCGTAGAGGAGTTAAACAGGGGGACCCCTTGTCCCCACTCCTTTTTAACCTCATTATGGAGTGCTTGCTTGAGAAATTGGATAACATGTCGGGATATCCGCTATTGGAAAGGAGTGTATCCGTTTTAGCATTTGCTGATGATCTGGTGCTGTTAGCAAAAGATGCCCCACGAGCTCAAGAATTGGTTGATATTGTGGTGGAATATCTTGGGGCCCTCGGAATGACATTGTCAGTCGCAAAGTGCTCATCATTCCAAATTACAACCTTTGAACGATCCTGGTTCATTGAAGACCCTTGTCTGGAAAGGTTGGGGGAGAGAATTCCTCTGGTCAGTGATGATCATACCATAACATACTTGGGAGTGAACTACTCTATCTGGAACGGCTTCCCATGTAAAGCATCCATATCGAATTTGATGGAAGCAGTGACGAGGTTACAGAAGGCGCATTTAAAGCCCACTCAGAAATTGGCATTACTTCACACCTACATAATGCCACATTACCTCTACCAATTAGTTTTATCGATGCCATCTATGTCGATGCTCAGGGAAGTGGACTGTCAAATCAGAGTGGCAGTCAAACAGTTCCTACACCTGCATATGAGTACTGCAGATGGCTTATTTTACCTGGCCAAGAGAGATGGAGGACTGGGATTGCTGCGACTCGCCCAACACGTTCCTAGGGTGGCGCTGAACCTAGGGTTACGACTAGAGAAATCTGCAGGCCCCATTTGCAGATGGCTGAGCTCCTGTCCGAGTTTCTACCAACGGACACTTAAAACCGCCAAAGCATTGAGACTCAACATGCCCTATACCGAACAAGATTTAAGATCTTATAAGAAGAAATGCGCCGATGACGAGATAACCGCCTGGGAGAAGCTGGGATCCCAAGGGAGAGCGGTTAAGGCGCATATAAACGATCCGATTGGAAATGCCTTTTTGAAAGACTATAATCTTCTGAAACCTGGGCTTTTTATCACTGCTCTCCAATTGAGATCAAATACCGCTGCCAATAAAACTACTCTTAGTAGAGGAAGGTCCAGAGAGGATGTATACTGCAGGAAGTGCAATACAGCGGTAGAAACTATGAATCACAGCCTCGGTCAGTGCATTTTTACGAAACCAGCTAGAATAAAGCGTCATGACGAGATAAAGAACTTTATAGAGGGGAAGATGCTCCGGAAATCAGACACTGTGGTGTCTACGGAAGCCACTTTCTCCGTTGCTGAAGGGGTTAGACTCAAACCTGACCTGGTAATAAAAAGCCGGGAGGGGGTCCATGTGGTCGATGTGACTGTCCGCCACGAGGATGGGTCTAACCTTCTAAAAGCAGGGGAGGAAAAGTGGTAAAGTACCAACCAGTCATTCCCCTGGCAGCCCAACTTCATGGAGTGCCCAACGCCAGAATCCTGCCTGTGGTGGTTGGAACCTCTGGGGCTATGCCACGATCAACAGTCAGTGCCCTCAAGACGTTGGGGATCATGTCTCGGGGAGATTTACTGACTATCTCGTTAATTGCTCTCAGATGCTCTATTAAGATTTACACACAATTTGTAAATTACGATGGAGCAATTTAGCATTGCTGGCAGTAAATGCAGAAAATGAACTTCTTGGTCCCATGGGGAAGTCTAGGGAACCCAGGGGATCCGACAATGCCTAGAATACACCAAGCTACCACGCCTTTAAGTGGGAAGTGTATGCTATTTAATGTAGCATATAGAAAATTGTGTAGTCAGAAT
>BLKR01012820.1:0-15944 GCA_011170035.1 Teleogryllus occipitalis
TGGAAGAAGTATACGAGTTCGTAAGTGTTGTCAGATGTTTCAAGTGGTTGGATTTCATTCATTTTAGTAAATATTGTAAGAAAGAAATTGTATGTAAAATATGTGCTCGACAGTAGGGGATGTGAATTAAATAAAAAATGTGTGAACTGTGAAGACAATGTAAGAACACTAAAATAGATGGACATTTCGACAGATCACGAAGCAACAGACAAAGATTGTCCTTCTTATTTAAGAATGATAAATGAAAAGAGGAAAAGAACTGATTAAACTTCTGACATGCAATCATTGAATATACAAACTACATTCATAACACTAAATGTACAATCTTTAGCATATTTCGATCAAACCAACAAATACATAAATAAATGCAAAAATAAACCTAGCATAATGGCGTTCAATGAGACTCGAGTTCCGGAAGATATAGAGGATTGGGAAATTAGAATACAAGGCTATAGTTGTATTAGATGTAACTCACAGAATCGAAGAACGGGGGAGTAATAATATTCGTGAGAACGGATATCAATATAGAGAATGTTAAAATGGACTGTATAGAAAATAACTGCTGGAAATTTTAAGTTAGATATTTTTGTTAAGAATGCAGAGGATCTACAGTTGCTGACTATCACTCTCCAAATGCACCTGATAGCAAATTTATTGATTATACAGGATGGGGCGGAATGGACTCCTTGTTTTGAAGGCTGAATTGTGAAAGAACAAATAAAGATAATCTCAAAACGTTTTTATTTCCCAAAACTACATTCAATGCCATTTTATTCTCAGTTGGTTGTAAAAATTAGTTCATCCAGGTGACGACCTTGGCGAGCGATGCACATCTTGAGCTTGTTTGCCTTTCGGGGAATGATAGACAATATGTAATAAGAATAAATAAATTTAATTGCATAATAACTTCATGAATACCACTGGTTTTGGTTAATAGTAAGACGGAGGACCTTTGAAAGTTTATAGTTTTACTGATCTCTCTTCTTTCTTGAAGTTCACTTGGTTTTAGCTTACTTACAGTTTTTGTAGCAAGAAAGGCACCAGCCCGAAACACTCGGTAGATTTTCAATGTGCCGCAGCGTGCTGGCATGCTCTGGGACCGACTTCTGAGAAGGTTGGCGAAAGTATGTTCTTAATGGTGGGTGGCCGCGTAGGAAGAACGCTTTTAAGAGCTGCTCCTTGGTGGCAAATTTGATCGCGAGATGGAACATACATAAAACATGAAACTATATTGAGGAGGTTTCCATTCTCCTTTGAGTGAATATGTTGTAATTTTCTTTTATAAGTTTACTACAGTTCCTCCTTTCGTGTAATGTAATCCCAAGTAGAAAATTAAACCAATATTAACTTACACAAAATATGAAAAAGATCAAACAAATAAACAAATATATACCCAACTACACAAAATACCTATAAAATTACACATAATTTATTTCTCTTTTTAGAATGTTATAAATGTTACAAGAGGTTTATGATTATAATTTATAACTGGAAGCATTCAAGTGAAATTATTATAGTAATTTAATAACACACATAAATAATTTGTTAATATTAAGGTACTCTAGTGTGCGGCAGGCGATTTTTTCCTCTCTCGACATTTCAGAGAAATCGCAGAAAAATGACGCAACATCCAGCGCTCTTGGCAGACGCCTCACGGGACGTGACACGGCAGCCAGTATGAATTTCACGCCCGCCGAATTTCCTCGAAAAAATGTGTGTGTGTTTGTGTATGCGGGGGTAAAACTAGAACTCTCATTCTTCATGATACTCAATACAAGATCAATGGTATATTTATAGCAGGAGGTACCGAGTACTACGTACGTATGGGAAAAAATAAATCTCTGTGATGAAATGACGGACGGCCTGATATTACTCGATTACTCGTCTAAAAGAGTATTTTATATGTTCTTGTGCATAGTGTGTGCTACTATGGGAAAAAAATTTCTGCGATTTTCACAATTTTCAGTGACTTTATAAACACTCAATTCGATGAAAAAAAGTTTTTTCACACATATACATTTGCATTTCAGTTTCCCTGGCGCAGAAATTTTTGTGCAATTTTGTCTAGTTTTGTGCAGGTATCTGAGATATATTATTGTTGCTTATTTATACCTTAAGGCAAGATCACACTAGGGTCAAAGTTGCGCGTCTCTGATGAAAAGAGTCTCAATTTAATGTGGCGCGTCTGTTTGGGGACCGCCCCACTACAGAGCCACGCGCATCCTACAGAGGCAGTTCCCTTACAAATTTCTCAGATCTTAGGAATTGCGGGTGTTTCTCTGTCATTGCTTTCATTATTAAAAAACCGAAGTAAAAGAAATATAATAAGATGGTAGCTCCCAAAAATGTTTAGTAACAACAATGACATATGCCGCGTTTTTTTAGCCACAAAGGTTAGTAGCTGGAGTGGGATTTGTAAACTTTATAAATATGGCACTTTTTTAAAAAAATCTTTCGCAAATATACAATACTTTCATAATAATGTTTCCATTGTTGTTCTGCTTCTCAATTCGACTGTTTTAGTAAGTTCTTAAATACTACTATTTAACATCTCATGCGCAAAGAAGGCCCAAAATAATATTTGTATTTTCGATGTTTTCGGGGATGGACGTTGGTAAAACCACAGTATTGAGGTATTGCAAAACGTAAGAGCTTTTGCAACTCTGAGTGACATTTGGCACCATTATCATATTCTTATCAGTCTGCCTGTTTGTTCCTAACTTTTCCCTTGATTCTTACTTGACATTTCCGCTAAAGATAAACATACTTTTCTTCGTAATACAATAGCAGTCTATCCTATAAATATGCATATAATACGCCGTTGAGCAGCATTCAACCTTCAGCCATGAAGATATTTACTTACGGTGTGCTGATTCTTGGATTTTTGGTAAGTTATGTTCTCGAACAAGAATCAATTGGCAGCAAATATAAAACTATGTAGTAGAATACTTCACATTTACTTCACGGAGTAACCTGTAATGCTGTTCTGTAGAGATGCGACGATCTCATTATATTTGTCACTAATTAACTTCGTACTAGTTATTTCTCCATACTTGGTACTGCATCATGTGTGGTCCCCAAAACAAAAATTTCACAAAAACAGCTGCACAATTTTTCTTTAAAAATTTGGGAGGAATAGTTATAAATGTACCGTATAAGTTGCTGTATTTTTCTTAAAGAAATAATACAATTAATTAATTAAATAAATAATTTCAGTCAAAACAGTTAAAACTGTGAGTCACCTGCTATGGCAAGAAGTGACATGACATATCTCTCACGTCTCATGACATCTCTCATGTCTTTAGTATTTGTATTGCCGACTAATTTTGTACTTTATTGCATTTAAGATTACATGAGATATAAAGGTTTTATAAGAATTCTCGCAAAATCAAAAGTTTTCTGTGAATATGTGCTCAAAATTCCACAATTTAGGAAACATTCAAACGCCATTTTCTCAAAAACGGCTCCAAATTTTAAATTTTTCGACCAATAGTATTCTGAATGCACTGTTTAAGAGGATACGAAAGTTTTTTGTAACATTAATTGTTATTTGTTCGCAAGTGTATTTTCTTCGAAATATTTGTCTTGTTGATTTGCACATTTCCACTTATTTGTACACATTAATGCATTTGTGAGTAGTAGTGACTTACAAAAAGCGTTTTCGAATATTCGACCGTTTTTGGTAAAATAGAGCTGCAAATTTCTTATTTATAGTAAGGCTTAAATGACACTTTCTTAAAAGCGGCTTCAAATATTAAAATTAAAATTTCTATGTAGGACGAGGTATTATACTTATGTATTATTATTGTAGTAAAAGTTGGTTTTACCATACTCGAACATTTTTTCTATACAACAGCTGCAAAATTCGTATTTATAGTAACACTTATACGACATTTTCTTAAAGACTGCTTCAAATTTTTAAATGAAAATTCCTACATAGGACGAGGTTTTATTCTTTTGTTACATTAAATTAATATTTTGTTTTTATCATTACGAAAGCGTAAAATCTAGAGAATTTCAAAAAATGTAGTTAGGGCAGCGATAATTGGCATGTGGAAGGTGCATGTGGCAAGACCGAAAATTTAGCTTAGACCAAAGAAATTAAAAATAACTAACTAGTACTAGTAATATGTATCATTTTAGAGCCTATTAGTGACACTTATTCACATCAAGAAATAAGCACACTCTTGCGAATGCCACTTACGTTTCAAAAATTAAATATGATTTTGCAGGCGTTGAAGATAAACCCCAAATCGCTAAGAAGTTCAATTAATTAGACATCTTTTTTACCCCATTTACAAAGTTAACGTAGCTTTCAAAATAAAGTGTTATACCGTCAAATAAAATTACTTTACAATCAACAATAGTAAAGCCAAGTATATTGTCTAGTTATGTACTCTTATAAATAACAATCAACATATGTCTACAACTAATTAAAAGTGCTAGAAATATGATTTAAGTATAATTTGTTGGTACCACACTCCAGTTATAATTCATTTCGTTGCAGGCAATGGCGCTGACGAGTGTTCAGGGAGGAGGAGTAAGTATTTGGTAACTTTTCACACACCAACGCTTAAATTTCTCTTTTATTTTCATTCTCTTTAAAAAATAGTGGCATTGCAACAAAAAATGCCGGTGAAATACCATACAAAAACCCATACGAAGTGTTTTTCCAAAACGTAGGGCGCCCTCTGTTCAGAAACGACAAATAAAATGCTCTCGTATAACACTGGAATAAATTAAGTATTTTAACAAAAACAGCCTTCACTAATACAGCAATAACGTAGCAAAGTATAAGAATATACAAAACAACAGATCTTTACAAACGAATAACACAGAACAAGCTATTTCAAAACATTAACGTGGATAGCAAATATTTAAATTTCTGCGCAAATGGAAATTAGTAATGTAGTTAGTACTGACTTTGAGAGGAATACATTTCTTTATTTATCGTAAACATATCCGTGCTCACTTTAAACCATGTATAAGGAGTAGTTGCGAGCTCTTCTCATAATGATACATATATTTCATGTTTTTAAGCACATTGTACGCCACGTATACATAAAAAAGTTCATTTTTAGTTATATTATTTTTCATATTATTACTATTATTAGACTACATATCTGTATCACTTTAAAAAGAATACAATAATACAAAGTGAAATTATTAATCGAGTGGCCACTACCATTCTAAACCCTCCATTACTAGAAGAATGTTACTCAAAACTTAATTTAGTTATATTGAATGCTTTCTTTCAGGAGCTGCTTCGGAGAAGAAGATCGGAATTGGAATCGTCGCATTCAGAAGATTATACTGAGAAGCCTTCATTGAATTAACCAGAAAGAAAAGATGGTAAAATGGAAATTAATGCATCAGTTAAAAATTCATGAAAGTGTATTATTCTTGTATTAAGAATAAAAGCCATGAACCCATGAAATGTTCTTTTACTTAACCTGGAGGACGTGAGAGATCCTGTTTTAATTATATGCAATGCTAATATTTTAAATATGTATGTTAAAATGCCTTTTTTTGTAAATCAGCTCTCAAATAGTGTGTGGGGGTATTCTTTGGCTCAGTTAAATGTTTGTATTGCGAAATCAGAAATAATTACACGAAGATTCACCTTATAAATTGTCAACAGTATCCATTACTTTGACTAATATTATACTGCATATGATATACTAGTACTTAACCTGATAATGTCAGTAAAATTTCAGAATTTTCTACATGCGGTCATTGTATATTTTACAAGCTACGAACAACAACCAAAGCGTTATGGTCGCTCTTAGTAAAACCAAAATGCAAATATCTTGCCGGCTGTGGTCGTAGATAAAGTTGTGTTTATTAGCTGAAAGTCTAAAAATTAAGTGCTGAGGTTTCACATGTTTTTCTCCCATCAATTCCAGGTGGAGGTCTAAGTATTTCATAAAATGGTGTACGCACCTGGCATGATCTTTCCTTCTCCCTCCTGTTCCCATTCCCACCATTAGTGACAAACTAATGGAAAAAGGTTCAATTGAGATAAATCAATTGAATGATATCTTACTTTAATCGTTAATTTTGTTATTAGTTCCTGCGTTCTTCGCATCAAGACCATGGATAGATGTATTTACGCTTCTATGCCTCACTGCCAACCGTCCCAGTCTTCCCTCTCGAAGTGAAACAGTCTTGGCACCGCCTAATTCTAATATAGCTCCATTCGCATACGATACAGTCTTATTCGTCTCAAGATAGTCACTAAGTAACCTCCGATCAAAAATTCAAAATGAAATAATTAACATTGATCCCTGGACAAACCTGTTCACTTAGTGAGTTCCTGTTGACGTGCGTGTGCTACGGTGTGTGATTCTTCTGGCGGACTGAAACTTGGCTTCGCATAGGTACATCTACTGGAACTATGGTTGTGTCCTGGCTTGCATTTTGGATTGGATTTGGATTGTGGCTTGCCTTAAATAAACTGATTGGAAAACAATTGTGGTTGTTTTCCCTTGTACATAACAGTTTTCTCCTAAAGTATCCTCTTGAATGTATAGATTAAGTTAGCTTAGATATTTTATCTAGAGTAAGTCTGAACATACATATGTAAAGTAATTGTACTGAACGATGTGAACGTTCCAAAAATAGTAAATGTGTTTTATAAAAAAAACTGCTTTTTTTATTAAAAGTTTTCGTGACCTTCGTTATCTCTAACTGTATCACTTTTTCAGGTGTAATCGAATTATGAATTAAAAATAATAAAGTGTTGTAGGCAACATGTGATAACTAAATGTTCGTACCATGTCGTAGAATATATTCCCATCGACAAACGAGTAATACATTTGGTAGTACCTACTGACGAAATAAGTCAATCCTCATCCTTTTCGTTTCTAGCAAAATAAGAGCTCATTAAAACAGCCGCGGGTTGTACTCTTCGTAACAGTTCTAAAGGCACTGACCAAATTATTTTATAAAAGTGGTCACACATTGATAATACTGATGGAAAATATATCACCGAGAAGTGTACTTCAAAGTAAGACACAGAAGGCATCTTCCATATGTATATTTTTATTTTGATTATGTCCAATGTTTTATAAAGGTGTGTCAAACCATTTGTAAGAAAAATTAGTTAAACAATTATTTTACCAAATGTAATCCTAATTAGTGTGTATTTTTACTAAATGCACATCTTAACGAGTTATTTGAACTAAGATTAAATGTATTTTAAAATATTTAATTTAAACGTTTGTTCTAACACTTGAAGTTAGTAATTTTTAAGATCTCTCAGCAACACATCACAATAAAAACATTTTTAATGCTTGTGTTCGTGTCATTATTTACTTTTAAAGGAGGGAGGTATATTTGTTCTTCGCAAGGTAAACATTTTGGTTTCGCATTTTGAGGGGTCTACTGTAATCTCCATTCTTTAGACCCATCAGAAATGATATTTAAGTATTCCTGCAGGTCATTTATAGTTTTAGAAATTGCTTCATCGTTGGACGTGTAGACAGCTGTGTCATCAGCATAGCGAACCATAGCACAGTGTGATTATTGAGGAATATCTGCTGTGAAGACACTAAAGAGGGTTAGAAAGACGGGGGAGGAACGCAGGCTAGAATTGCGGAAGGTAAGGATAGAGTGTTGTTTATTTTTACTGTGAAGAATCTATTATCCAGAAAACATTTAATTATTCGGAATAGATATTCCGCGAGTTTACTAACTTGAATAACAATCACTTTGTCCAGACTTTATCAAACCCTAGCGCGAAGTCTAAAAAGGTCGCAACGAAGAATTGTTTAAATTCTTAAATTAAAGCAATTTCTTCAAGAAATCATCATAGTTGATGGGTTGAAGAGTGAAGATTATGGTGTCCTAAATGATGAAGTGGAATTGCATTTATTTCATTAGGGAAGACGATTAATTAGAATGAGAAATGATTTTAGCAATTAAGCAAATCCTGGTACTATAACAATGCCTTTCTATCTTCATGGGAGTTTTGGAAATTTATTGAGTTTTAAAATGGGAATTACTACTGATTTTTTCCAGCATAGAAGGAAGAATTTGAGCCTTAATCAACTGTAAAAACGAAGGCGGCCAAAATGAAATCAAATTTGGCGCCGTACTCGGGATTCTATCTCTTCTAGCAATTCTTTGGCGCTAATTACCAGCAAAGGGTGTACATTTCAAATGTCCCGCGTTGGACGTTGGAATATTTGTTCTGTAAAAACCGCGAGTGGGCTGCCAGAAATAAAGGCAATACATTTTTTGTATGAAAGTCATTGAAACGAATAACTGCTGTTTTGAAATTTTAAACTGCTCTCTAAGAAGGGTGACAGATCGCGCCCCGAGACAGACAACAAGAGGCGAGCGGAGAGATACCAATTGATATGGTCGCCATTCGAGGAATCTTGGCCTCCTACTACTTGGAAAGCGCACCGAACCCATTGTATGAGATCGAGACGCTCAGTGGTTGTTCCCCGCGCTCATGTAAATGGGGAAGGGAATGAAAGTTAGAAATTTTGCGTTGGTAGCGGTCTAGTTCACAGCAGTAAAGACCCTGTGAACTGAGTTTTGGAACGGAGGCTCTGTCCAACGTTTCATCACGCCCGAAGTACGACAGAAAACGATTTTATTTTCTCCCAGACAAGATAATACTGACAAATCTTTCAATACTCAATATTTCATATGCTGAAGTAAACAAAAATGCCAAAAATTGAATGACCTCACATTCAAATTTTGAAATATTACAGACATTATCAGCTTAAGAACTAATCTATAATATCCAGTCTTATATAAGTCAAAATAATGGAAACCGTTAACAATTTATTAGGTGAATATTCGTGTAATTATTTCTGATTACGAAATACAAACATTTAACTGAGCCAAATAATACCCCATCCACACTACTTGAAAGCGATTAAATACATCTAAAGCGATTTACAAAAAAGCGCCTTTTAACATACATATTTAAAATACTAGCATTGAATATAACTAAAAGAGTTAGTTCTGCAGGTTTAATAAAAGAACATTTCATGTGTTCATGGCTTTTATTCTGAATACAAGAATAAACAATTTTCATTGCTTTGTATGTTGTGTATTAATTTCCATTTTACCATCTTCTCTTTCTGGTTAAATCCATTCAGGCTGCTCTGTTAAGATCTCCTGTTTGCGACGGTTCCCGTTCCGATCTTCTCATTCTCCGCGGCGGTTTATGAAAAAAAAATTCAATACTAAAAATTTCTGAGTAACGTTCGTCTGGTAATGGAGAGTTAATAAATGTAGTGGCCACTCGAGTAACAATTTCACTTTACTGTATTATTGTTAAAAGTGATATAGATATGTAGTCTATTAATAATAATATTAAAAATAACGTAACTACAAATGACCGTTTTTATGCATACACGGCGTATAATTTGCTTAGAAACATGAAATATTAGTATCATTATGACAAGAGCCCGCAACTACTTCTCATATATCGTTTAAAGTGTTCACGGAAATGTTTACGATAAATAAAGATATATATTTTCCTTTCACAGTCACTACTAACTACATGACGAATTTCCATTTGCGCAGAATATTAAATATTCGATATCCACGTTAATGTTTTGAAATAACATTTTCTGTGTTATTCGTTGGTAAAAATCTCTTGTACTGTGTATTATTATATTCTACTACGTTATTGCTGTATTTGTGAACGCTGTTTTTGTTAAAATATTTTATTTATTTGAATGTTATTCGAGAGTATTTTATTTGTCGTTTCTAAACAGAGGGCGCCCTACTTTTTGGAAAATTACTTCGTATGGTTTCGTTCACCATCATTTTTTGTTGCAGTAGGCCACTAATTTTTAAACAGAATGAAAATAAAAGAGAAATTTAAGCGTTGGTGTGATAGAAAATACCAATTACTTACTCCGTCTCCCTGGAAACTCGTTAACGCCATTGCCTGCAACGAATTGAATTATAACTGGAGTGAGCTACCAACAAATTATACTGAAATCGTATTCCTAGTATTTTTATTTAGTTGAAGGCATATGTTGATTGTTTTTCATAACAGTACATAGCTAGACATTGATATAGTTGGCTTAACTATTGTTGATTGTAATGTAATATTATTTCCCGGCATTACACTTTATTTTCAATAGTTCGTGAACATCGTTATATGGGGTAACAAAGATGTCTAATTAATTGGACTTCTTAGCGATTTGGGGATTATCTTCAACGCCTACAAGATCAGATTAATAATTTTTGAAACGTAAGTGGTCATTCGCATGAGTTTGCTTATTTCTTCATGTGAATAAGCGTCACTAATAGGCTCTAAAATGATACATATTACTCGTACTAGTTAGATTTTTTAATTTCTTTGAGCTGGGCTAGCTTTTTCGTCTTGCTCCATGCTCTTCTTACATGCCAATTATCGCCACACAACCTACATTTTTCAAGTTCTTTAAATATTCCTTTTATCTAATGGTAGAAACCAAATATTACTTTAATAATGTTACAAAAGAATAAAACCTCGTCCTATGTAGCAATTTTCATTTAAAAATTTTAAGTTCTCTTCAAGAGAATGTCGTTTCAGCATTACTATAAATACGAATTTTGAAGCTTTTGTAATAAAAAATTGTTCGAATTATCGAACAATGTTTTCCTAAGTTACTATTACTCACAAATGCATTAATGTGTACAAATCGCTGGAAATTTGCAAATTAAGGATAACAGATATATTTTGAAAAAAAATTAACTTGCGAATAAAAAAAACCCTGTGACAAAATAATTTTTGTGTCCGCTTATACAGTGCATTTAGCACTATTGGTATAAAAAATTCACCATTTGGAGCCGTTTTTAAAAAATTACGTTTGAGCGTTTCCGAAAATGTGGACTTTTGAGCACATATTCACAGAAAAAAATATAGTTTGCGAGAAATTTTATAAAATCCTTAAAGCTCATGTACTCTTAAGCATAATAAAGTACACAATTAGTCGGGAATGCAAATATTAAAGACGTGAGAGATGTCAAGAGACGTGAGAGATATGTCATATCACTTCTCCCCATCGCACGTCACTCATAGTTTTAACTGTTTTGACGTAAAATAAATAAAAAATTAATTAATTAATTAATTAATTGTACATATTCATTACGAAATAATAGAGCAAAATCGCTTTTATGTCAGCTTATACGTTACATTTAGAACTATTCCTACCAAAACATTTAAATGAAAATTGTGCAGCTGTTTTTGTGAAATCTTTGTTTTGGGGACTACACATTAGGCAATATCACGTTGAGAGAAATAACCAGTGCGAAGTTAATTAGTGTCAAATGTAATGGGATCGTCGCCCCTCAACAGAACAGCATTGCAGTTTACTCTGTAAAATAAATGTCAAGTTTTCCACTATATCTTTCCATATTTGCTGCCAATTGAATCTTCCTAGAAAATAAAACTTACCAAAAAACCAAGAATCAGTAACCCGTAAGTAAGCAGGTTCATGGTTGAAGTTGTAACAATGCTCAACGGCGTGTTATATGCATATTTATAGGATATCAGTATTTTTAATCTCATTACTACTACAGTATTATGAAAAAAGGTATGTTTCTCTCCCTCGGAATTGTCGTGAAAGAATCAAGGGAAAAACGAGTAAAAGAAAGAATGCGTAATAAGAAGATCATAGTGGTGCCAAATGTCATTCAAAGTTGCAAAACCTCTTGCGTTTTACAATAATTCAATACTGTGGCATTACCAACGTTCATCCCCGAAAACATCGAAAATACAAATATATTTTGGGGGCCTCCTTTGCGCATGAGTTGTTAAATATTACTAATTAAAAACTTTCAAAAACAGTCGAATTGAGAAACGAAACAACAATGGAAAAATTATTCTGAAAGCATTCTATATTTACGAGTCTAAGTACGTTTCTCTGTTGTTTTTTTAAATAAAATTTCTTTTTACTTCATTCAACACCACTTCTTAAAGACAATTTAAAGAGATTGATGAAAGTTTGATCAGCTACAAGACTGCCTTTCTTTCAACCATCAAACGTATATTTAAACGAATGTTCTTTTGCAGCAAGCAGTTGAAGTTATTTAGATAATAACGTGACCGCATTAATAAATACTTATATGATCAATGAAATTTTTGAGTAACATACATTACCTGCATTTATCTTACTGTAACATGCTTCTAAAGCCAAGTCTACCCACCAGATTGTTATTTCTAGGCGCGAAATTCGTACTCGCTTCCGCGTCAAGACCCATGACGCTTCTGGGAAGGGCGCTGGGTTTTGCCTCATTTTTTTAACATTTCTCTGAAAAGTCGGGAGAGGAAAAATTCGTTTCCCGTACACTAGAGTACATAATATATTCACAATTTTTAATGTGTATTATTAATTTAATCAAATAATATTTACTTGAATTCTTTCTGTGATAAATTATAATCATAAATCGCTTGTAACATTTATAACATTTAAAAAGAGAAATATTTTATTTGTGTAGTTGTATAGTTATTTTGTGTAGTTGTGCAAATATTTTTTTATTGTTTGACCATTCTCATATTTTGTTTAAGCAGATATTGGTTAAATATTCTACTTGGGATTACTTCACAGGAAGGGAAGAACTATAAAAAAGTTATAACAGAAAATTACATTATATTCACTCAATGGAGAATGGAAACTTTCTCAATATAGTTTCATGTTTTATGTACTTTTAATCCAGAGTCAATTCAATGAGAAAGGCGTGTAACCTCTGAAACAACGCAATCACTGCGTAACAAAATAGGTGAACAACAAACAAAAAGTAGTGGACAAACACTTCGTGTTTTAACCAATATAACAATACAAATTCGTAGAATGTAGTTTATTGCAACACAATTTTAAAAGAGAATGTACCATTGACAAGCGCAAGCGCCGTATAACACGTAGATGTACCGTAGTGAATGCGAAGTTGTCGATTGCTAGTAGATGTCCAGAAAAAACTTGCCAAATTGCCTAAAGTTCAGGAGAGAATTCCGTAGTCTTGCAGGTCACCGCTCAATACTCTTGCACTATGTATCACAACACTTCGCCTTACGCCGGGATCGCTTCGACTGCCTCCGCTTCCGCAGAGGGCTCATCTATACGGCGTCGGGGCCAAAACTTCACCGGCCAGCTCCACCGTACCGCCGATGGCGCGTTTTAGTAAAAAAATGTAAAAATCGACAAAAAGGTCCCAAACTGTAACATATGCCGAAAGAGTTAGAAAAGAAAAAACAAATGTAATAAAACCGAAAATACCACAGAATAGTAATACAACGGAACAAACGCTCAGGAGAAAGTTAGTGTTAATAATCTACTTGTAGGGTAACTAAAAAAAAAGAAAGGAAATCAGGGTGCAGTGATTGTAGAATTGAACTGTGAGAAAGGGGGAGAAGAATTCAACAAGAAAGTAGAGGAAACATTAAATAAATATATAGATGTTTTCATTCCAAAGAATTTTAAACCTAAACTTAAAATCATTGGAGTTAGAAAAGAGGATTTCGAATTTGAAGACAAACAAATGATTAAGGTAATTAAGATGAAAAATGAAATAGAAAAGAGTAAAGATAAATCATGAAACTTATAAAAAGGTTTTAATATTAATCAATGTAATAGAAAAGATGAAACACTTCATATTGCGGTAGTGACAGAACCAGGGATATTTAAAATGTTATTGGAAAAGGGCAAAGTAAACTTAGGATAGAACAAGTATATGAGTTCGAAAGTGTTGTCAGATATTCAAGTGGTTGGATTTCAATCGTTTTAGTAAAGATTGTAAAAAAGAAATTGTATGTAAAATATGTGCTCGCAATCATGGTAGTAGGGGATGCGAATTAAATAAAAAATGTGTGAACTGTGAAAATGTAAGAACACTAAAATAGATGGACATTTCGACAGATCACGAAGCAACAGACAAAGATTGTCCTTCTTATTTAAGAATGATAAATGAAAAGAGGAAAAGAACTGATTAAACTTCTGACACGCAATCATTGAATATACAAACTACATTCATAACACTAAATGTACAGTCTTTAGCATATTTCGATCAAATCAACAAATACATCAATAAATGCAAAAATAAACCTAGCTTAATGGCGTTCAATGAGACTCGAGTTCCGGAAGATATAGAGGATTCGGAAATAAGAATACAAGGCTATAGTTGTATTAGATGTAACACACAGAATATAGAACGGGGGAGTAATAATATTCGTGAGAACGGATATCAATATAGAGAATGTTAAATGGACTGTATAAAAAATAACTGCTGGAAATTTTAAGTTAGATATTTTTTGTAAAGAATGCAGAGGATCTACAGTTGCTATCACTCTCCAAATGCATCTGATAGGAAATTTATTGATTATACAGGATAGGGCGGAATGGACTCCTTGATTTGAAGGATGAATTTGAAAGAACAAATAAAGATAACCTCAAAACGTTTTTATTTCCCAAAACTACATTCAATGCCATTTTATTCTCAGTTAGTTGTAAAAATTAGTTCATCCAGGTGACGACCTTGGCGAGCGATGCACATGTTGAGTCGTTCAACAATGTTTCCGAAAACTCTTCTCAGCATATCTTCTGATATTCCAGCAACGAAATCTGTAATTGCCTCCTTAAGGGCTTCCAATGTCCTTGGTCGAACTTTGTAAAACCCAGCTGTGAGATAACTCCAAAGAAAAAATCGCATGGGCTCAAATCCGGGGAGGGAGGGGGCCATGGAAAATCGCCACGTAAAGAGATCAGGCGGCCGGGAAACATTCTTTGCAGAATTTGCTCTGAACGAAGGGCAGTATGAGCTGTAGCACCGTCCTGTTAAAATCAAAAGGCTTGTGTGTCATATAGCTGCCCATACTTTTCCAATTTAGGTTGAAAAAAGCTCTCTAGCATGTCACAATAACGCTCAAAGGTAACAGTAACAATAAGACTTTGAGATATAAAAAAGTAAGGCCCAATGATGCCTATAGAGGACACGGTGCACCAAACTGTCACTTTGGGTATATGAAGAGGTCTTTGGTAGAGTTCACGAGGATTTGCAGTCGCCCAGTAACCAAACTTTTGCTTCTTTACTGTGCCGGAGAGGTGAAAATGCGCTTCATCGTTGGACCACAGAATAGGTTAGGTTGCACTGGGGTTAACATTGCATTACAAGCATCTGTACATTTCACCCAGTCTTGTGGACTCAATTCTTGAACGACCATCATCTTGTAGGGGTGTAAATGAAGGTCAATGTGGAAAATTCGCCTTACCGTTCTGGACGATATTCCAAGGGCAGCAGCATGTTTCCGCGTAGAGCGCGATGGAGACTGTTCAATGGACGCTCTCATTGCCACGATCTTTTATGTGCCCTCACACTTTTAGGTCGCCCAGCTGGTTTTTTAGGAAGTGGAGATCTTGTCGCCCGTACACTATTAATCCATATCCTATTGGTTTTAGCATCAGGAACCTTCTCATGACAAGCCAAACCAATCCGCCTACGAAAAGCCCTCTTTGTCGCCACCACACTATCATTGTTTTTAAAGAACGCTTCAACGACAAAGCCTCTATGTTCCCCAGACCACTACATGGCGACTACTGAAATGAAAATGGCATCGTTTTCCCGGCCTAACGTCACTATCCCCACTCCGCTATTCCACCTGCGCCCTCTACAGTGAGTGTTTGAAACTAGGGAATCCATTCTGCCCCATCCTCTATTACAAACAGAGGAGAAGAAATAATGACAATTGATCATTTCATAAAAATGGGGGATTTAAAAATAAATGTACTTTAAGAAAGTTATGCCAAGAAGAAGTTAGTAAATTGTTTTAAAGCACTTGTATTAAACCAATTGGTAAAAGAACCAACTAGTGGATAGTAATAGTCAGGCATTCTCAAATACAAAAATTAATCTAGAAGTACAAGACACACCAAAAGTAACCGATCATGCCTGGGTAGTGGTGTGGTCAAATGTGAAAGAAAAAGGTACAAATC
>BLKR01012821.1:0-15943 GCA_011170035.1 Teleogryllus occipitalis
ACGCTCATTTTCTTTCGGTATTTAAAATTCAAGTAGTATATGGTTTAGGGTAGGGATCACAGATTTTTGAAATTCATTTCTGCCCGTAGCACGTCACGCACAGTTTTTTTAACCGTTTTGACGTAAATAAATAAATGCAGCCCGCGCAATCCCGTTCACCCCTTCATCCGTCGGCCTCTCCCCCTTTTCCGCAAGCCCGCCACAATCCCCTGCACCTGCTTGCTTGCCTCTCTTTCCGACTCAGCATTCGTCAGTTCTTTTCACATTCCTCGACTTTCCCTTAGACGCCCGCATCATACCCCACCCACTCACTTTTCACGTCTCTCCTCATGCTCACTCTTAGTACATTATCTTTCCATTAATTATCTCGTGAGATATTTGCCAACACATTAGCATTATTGTCTCTTAACTTACCCGACCTTCTCTTCCTCGACCTGTTATTAGAGGAGTTCTAGATCCTGGCTGACAGAATGTCTGAAACCCAATGTGTAGTAATTTGCAACAGTGGTTTACAACAGGGGACAAATCAAAGGTTGCGAGTATGCAGAGCAAGCTTGAAAGCTAATGAAATGTAGCTTTCATTTTCCTCATTCACTGTGTGAAACTCTCCCAAAGACTCCGCTCCTTGCCTAGGCGATCAACATCATGCATTTTAGCAAACCCTTCAATTATAACATTTTAAAAAAATAGAATTTATTCGTTAAGTGTTTAAAGCATGGCAATGGTCGAATAAATAAATCATTATCCAATAATAATTATTTAATATTGCCTTTTTAAATTAAGAGAATTATAATTCCAGTAACATAAATATTTTAGTTGTTTCAGCCAATGCAATTCCAGACTCCATCTAAAGATTCACAGACGCAGAGAGCCGAAGTAAGTGCCACGCCAATTAGCATTTGGCGTCGTCCGTACGAATCCCTCGTTAAAATTCATAAAGCATTCTCCGGGGAGGGGCAGGGGGGGTTGCCAAACGGAAAGAGCTGTATTCAATTGAGCATCGCCTGTGCCACATGCGCTTCCGTTTCTCATCCTCAACCTGCCGCAAGTGAACTCTGTCCTCTTCTACCCCTCCATTGCTTCACAGGAAGAATAGTCGAATATTTACTCGAACGCAACTCCGCGACATGGTAGAAAGTAATATTTCACTAAGACTCGTAGGAACCTTTTTAGAGGACTCGCTCTCAGAGATGCTGGCTTTGGTAAATTTCGCAAGATGTCTTCTTTATAACGTTCCTATTTATAGAGAATCTCTCAGGAACAAAGTGGAGAAGTGCCCAAATTGCGGACTCCTAGTTTCCACGAAGCATATTATAGTTGATTGCCACGTGATGGCGACTGTGAGAACACACCTTAACATCAATGATAATCTCTACTGTATATTAAATTCTTATCCCGGTCAAAAGAAAATTATAGAACTCCTCACCAAATTTAATATGCTAAATAGTATTTAGCTAAAGACTATACATTGTCTGCCCTATGTATAACATCTAGATGTAGGATTTGTGTATGTGTATCCCATGAAAATGTGTAACTAGTATGTGAATTTGTAAATACTGTATTTTTGTAACTGTGGTCGCCAATGACCTAGCTGTTTATAAGGCGACCTTAAATAAATAATTTTTAAAAAAGTGAAGAAGTGATCCGCGTACACATATGCATTTTTATTTGCGTGCTTGCAGAGGCGCCCACGGGAAGCCTGAGCCAACCCCAGTCTCCTCAGCCACCGCTCTTCCCTCGACCATCTGCGCCTCACATTGTCGGTTGGTCTTTCTTGTCGTATTACTACACCACCTCTCATACGGCCGCCTCATTCCTACCTATTAACCTCGTCTCATCTTTCGTCTTTTCACAGCCTTCTCATTTCCCATCCATCTCGCTCAGCGCTCCACGTTGCGCGACATGCTATTCATTTCTTGCAATAATAACTCACCCGCTCCCTTTTAAACGTGCGTCTTTTGGAAGACGGAATCATATCGTCTCTTCAGCCTGCGCTAATGTAAAACTGCTTTGATACAGGCAGGCCGGCATTGACTCCGAAAATAGAAATACCAGAGAAGCACGATGCCATGCGCGAAATAACCTCACACTACTAGGCCCATATCATTTTAAATACCGTTGGTTTACTAAGTTAATGATGGAGTACAGTTGCTGTCACCGATATCCAGCTGCGACCTCAGAAAAGGAATGAAAACTACTCAACAAATATTCGTTATACGCTCCTATCCAATTTAATTATATCTAAAATAAAAACATCAAAGGGTTACTAACACATCTCTTGAAAAGTACATTTCGTACTAGTTGGACCTATATGAACATTCCACTCTTTGTTAATTATTTTCAAGTGAAAAAAAACTTCCGAATTGAAGGTAATTTCAAACAGACAGCCTCTGAATGGTTAATTTTAGCATTATACGGTCGGTATTGTGCGTCAGCAAATATTCTAATATTGCTAAGAGCTAAAATTAAATTGCACCGAAAATCAAATAGTCCCTTTAATTTTATCGTAATTTCGTCTCTTTGTCTTAAATTTAATTGAACATACAGTTAGTGTAAAAAGTGAGTGGACACTTACGTATTCTTTCTGTTTTGGATCTGTGGAAAAAATGTAGAGAGATTTAACATGAACAAGGTTCAACAAATAAATTCTTCCTATATTTCCACAAAAAAAGTTTTACAAAGTTAAACAAATAATTTGCTACAGATGAAAACAGGAAATACAGTTCCGAATAGGAGCGCAAGTCTTTGGACATTTATAGTTCTAATAAAAACATTTTCTTAAAAAAAGAGGTGTTGATATTTTGTGGGATTTCCCTTGGCACGAATCGCAGCCCTACGTTTCTGTGACATAGAATTCACAAGTTTGCAAGATTTGAGGATAAATATTACTCCATTTTTCTCGTAACTCTGTTTTCAATTCTGTTTCGTTTGCAATTTTCTTATTTCTATTTTTTTTTCTCTAGGGCACTCCATAAATGCCCTATCGGATTTAAGTCCGTGGACTGAGGAAGGGAGTGCAGTTGTGATGGTGTATTAAACAATAACCAAAGTTTCGTATTGAAAGAAGCATGTGCTTAAGATCATTGTTCTATAGAAAAATATATTCTTCTTCTAAATTCATTTCAGCAGCATTGGCTCTTAAATTATTTCTTAAAATGTCAATGTACACATACAGGTTCATTATACCATCTAACGAAGTGCAAAATCCTGACTCAATTAGCGCTCATACACCTCCATATTGAGACCGTGTCACGGCCATGTTCTACGGTCGGAATTAAAATCTGCGGCCCGAACACTGTGTTCTTTTCCCTCCACACTAATCTTTGATCAATCTAAGAATGATTCTGATTTTAAAAAAAGCAGCATAGTCATCCGGCATCCGCGATAACTAACCTCATTGGCCGATTGCTTCAGGCTCCTTCTTAATGGTACACGTGTATACGAACTGTTAGAAGCGTATACCGCACCAGCGGTTCCGTCTGCGATAAGAATAAAGCTCCGATTTCCAGCAGTGACACACACATCGCGTTTCACAATACTCACTCCTACTCATTTCAGACGTGTCCAGAAGAGGTTCAAAACCGAATTCGTTTATTTCCGCGGTCTGACAACTTTTCTGCGTCTACTCACCTTCCTGTGTGCAGTCATTACACTTGAAGACACTCTCGGGATCCATGATGTGCGTTCGGCAATCTGTTAAACGGCCAATAAGGGGCCTTCTTCACCCAAACGAGAAAACACACTTAAAACTACATTTTTTCAACTCGTATTAATGGGTTAATTCTCATATGTTTTGTAAAAGATGATACTGTATCACCATCCGCCATTATAAAATGTTAATGTAGGTCAAAAATTAAAATAATGAAAAGATGCTATAACGATCTGAGCGAAGAAACTGTATTGCTAAAGGAGTCCAACGAACACTTGCATTTGGAACTTTTGTTATGGGCCAACTGCCGATAAAACTGTCACACTGGATGACGGGTACAAGGTTTCTTCGCCGCCATTACTTGATGCCTTCGCCTTCGACGTATTTCAGAACAGGGACCCCATTCAGGGTCTCTAGTAACAGTTTTTTGGATTCTACAATCGTTTTCTTTATCTAAATCCCTTCTTATATTCTCAAGCTTTTTTTAAACAACGAAATTTATAGTTTCGACAAAAACTATTTTCATAAGCGAAACGTTACACGTACACACTCGCAAATCCAAGCAAGCACTAAGAGGCTGTATTAATCATGTGTATTTGTTCACATCATGATCATTCTAAGGCTGAGCACACCTTACACGCCGACCATTCGAACATTCACTATGCAACGGGATTATTAGTGGTCACTCACGAACAGTGAATTTCCTCCTTCGGGCCCAATTTCACAGTCGATATTGTCACTGAAAATCCCCAATTGAAACTAGGTTCAGGGAAATGGTGGAGTGACTGCTGGAACGGCAGAAAGAACGGTTGACAGCTGCGAAGTAACACATTTTTAAAATGAAACGTCGTTTGACTTACGTTTTCTTTCACCGTCCAAAGACTTTTTTGCCCCAGCTACCAGTGACATTCTCGTTAACTCTTGCTTTTACACACGTCCCTATTTTGAGATTTACAAAAGATGTTTTTGAGAAATAACGAGAGCATCCTAATAACAATAATTTTTTAATCTTATTTTTCTAACATCTAAAACTCAAATCAGGGTTATTATTGAGTGAAGAGAACAGATGTCCGTTCACATTTTACACTAACTGTATATTTCGAGTTACTGCTCGTATCTGACTATCCTTAACACGGGGTGGGAAGGGGGCGGGGAGGTCTACAGAACAACCTCATTTCCAAAACTGAAATAGAAGTTCCAAGAAGTTTTCCTTTTAGGGGCTCTCGGCTGCCGGGTGACGCCGCGTCTAGGACAATGATGCCGACGATTTGACCATCATAACGTAGTCTTCTTCAGGATGGGAGTACCAAAGAAGACCACGATCTGATGGTCAAATCGTTGGCATCGTTGCCCTCGACGCGGCGTCACCCGGTAGCCAAGAGCCTTCACGTGACTGGCAGCGGAAGCATACGATTGCAAGTTCTCCTTTTGCAGATTTCTATTTTAGCAACTCAATTCGGGCCTCACCTGGCCCTAAATGACCCTACCATTTCCCCACCTGTTCTCGCATACGTCCTCCACGTGTCTTCACAAAATTCGTGTCCCTTTCAGGGACTTGAAAACCTGGTGTTAATGGGATTGGATGCGTCGCTTCCAGTTATGCAAGACTGTAAATTGTGTGTTGTAGTCATCCGTTCCCTATGATAACAAAGCTTCAATTATTTATAATTTTTGTGTATAGAAATAAACTAAAACGTAAAATTCTGTACAATTTAATAAATTAAGAAATATCTGTGAGAAATACCAACTTTCTAGAGACGTTTACTCGCATCCGCCATCTGGAATCTTGTCATCGGATCTCGGATCTCGGAGCTCGCGGCGTGTACGAAAGTGATCTGATCTTCAAATGTGTTGAGGATGCATCAAGCCTCTCAAAGTCCTGCTTTCCTCCGCTTGCTTCATAAATTATACCAGATTCTCTCTCAAAGATTAACGAATCGCTAATTTGCAAAATCTGAGCAGCAAATTTGCAGATCACAGAGGGAAACATTAGCGCACACAGAACCCTAGAAATCCTCCGACGAAATGCGAATACAGAAATTGCGAGAACTGCAGAGTCCCAGCTGCGTCACTTTCGAACATTTCCGTCATGCGCTCTGGCCGTTTTGTATCGGGGGAATTATATGCGAGTCCTTAAAGACTCTGAAATTTCGTTTTCGAATTTTCTCCAGGTGCTGTGCAAAATTTGACTTACGTGTACCATGTTGGAGGTTAAAATATTCAATGCAAAATCGCCATTTACGTAATTACCATTAGTAAAAATTTCAATTTAAATAAAAATAGAAAGTAAAAATGCACAATTTATTGAATAAACAATTTTATTTCAAAAGTGCACAATAGAAAGACGCTCACAGTACACTTTTATTAAAATTCTTCCTGCTCCGTTCTTTCTTCTAGCTGTAATTTTCGCTTTACCATAATTTCATTTTGTATTTGTCCAATAACCTCTCTTGCAATTCTTATATGAACTTCATGAGGTGTGTCTGTAGCCTCTTCCTTCAATGTCTTACTGATTAGCAAGACTTGCAAAATGTGCAAGCAAAATGAGCAAGCAAAATGTGCTTCGTGAAATGACACCTTCTTCCTAATTTTATTAAAATTATGTTGTGAAGATCGGCATTATACATCTGGCAGTGTAATTCTTTCTACACAGCTCCAGTACATGTTGGTACCAACTCTGCTTCTATAATGGAATGGTAGAGATATGTGAATCTTTCTTTTATTAATATATTTTTCCTTTTGAGATGTTATAATTTGACCCATTTTCCACTGTAAATTAAACAAAAAAAGTATTATTAATTTGCCTAGCAACATCACAATGCAATACTGCATCACTCTGTAACTATTTTATTGTTTTGCAGTGGGAATGCATCATGATATCTTAATACGCTTAGAACACATTTTGAATCATTTGTCCCTTGAAAATTTTTTCCTGGCATTCTGTATCTGGGCATTTCTGCCACTGGATATTTTGCTGCGGGCAGGTTACATTGGACATTTCTGCTTCTGGACTACAGCAAACCAGGAGCGGTAGCTCAGTGCATCAACTGATGTCACTGCAGCGCCTCTGACCGGGAGGTCCTAGGTTCGAATCCTGACGGCGGCAGGATTTTCGACGCTAGCTTTTCAGCTAGGTCGAATTCAGTCGCTGGCTGGAGGAGAATTCTAGCGGACGGTTGCTCTGATCGGTAGTTTTCCGTGGTTTCTCCGATCAACACCAGGCAAATGCAGGAGCATTCCCGTAACAAACAGGCCACGGACCGCGGGCGATCTTTCCTTCCTTTTCCTTTTCCTTTTCCTATCCTCTCCCTTTACAAACACAGACAATCACTACACTACCACATATTCCGGGAGACCTGTCGGGAGCTTAGAGCTTATCCCAGCTGGGGCGGTGCCCCGCTGGTGGGAGAGTCCTGGTTAGGGGGAAACCCCGCTAGCCGACGGTAGGTCGGCGCTGGATCTCGTCATCTCCCGAGGAAAAAACGCGCACCACACTGACGAGACTAATGACCTAAGCTGTTGACGCGCCCGGAATCACTAACCAAACAACCACAGCAAATATGGCATTAGTGGACACTTCAACCTGACACACGCAGGGGAAGCAATTAAGATTGTTCCGGGAAAATATCATCGAATGTGTCTCCCGAATAAAATCGATGTTATGGGAAATGATATCTTGGTTGTTCGTGGAAAGAAAACAAAACTAAGAGATATTTCTCTCACAAGAAAAAAGTGTAATAATATGGTACAGAGTAAGCAATAAGAGGTTAGCAAGGCTATGAAGGCAGTAAACAAGGTCTTTATTTCATACTACGTCCCATTTCGGTTGTTTAGTGCTATAAGTAGGTCGGGAAGTGTAACACTGTACCATAAAGATTTCTTATATCAACTTATGGCTTCCGAACTTTCATACTAAGGATTTTGATTCCCAATAATTCTTCATCGTAATAGTACTAACCATATTATGAACCACAAAAGGAAACTGCCAAAAAGGTTTTGAATCGTGAGAGTAAAAACCATAATGTTAGGTTTAAACGGACGTTTAAAAGTACTTTAGAAAAAATAATGTAATGGTGCTACATTAATGTCGAGATTCTCTCAGAAATATTTGCATGGAGCTGCTTGACACCAAATTACACATACACAGAAACACACACACACACACACACAAACACACACACACACAGATATAATATATTATTATAAGAAAAAAAAACACACTTGGAGCTTTTTTGAGAAAATTTTGTTAATTTTTTTTTTATTGTAACAATTAAGCCATTCACGATTACGAGATAGCTTCTTATTCCAAAACATTCGCCCTAACTAATCACTACGTAGTACTACACGATAATGAAAAAAAAGGGAAAACGTGAAACAGTTGTTCCAATTCTTTCCTCTCTAGCGGACAGGAACCAATCGACCAATCAAGATCTTCCCTCCCGTTTTTCCACCTGCCAATTTACCTGCCCCGCCGACAACGCGCCCAGCGGAGGCGCGAGAATAGCTTCCACACGATGCCACTTAGCGTCCGCCACTCGCGTTGTTTGCCCGGCAGCTGCGCACGCAACCGAATTACGGAGGAAGTTCCAATAGCGGCGCTCATCCGGTGCAAGTGATAGCCAAGGGCGCACGTGAAGGCCGCCGACGGCGCCGCGCCGCGCCGAACCGAACAGAAACAGGCAGACGGTAATGCAAACAGAAATAACTACATTACGTCCCACGACACACGAAGAGCAATAACACTGGCACCAGAAACGAAATGCAGAGAAAGAAAATCAGAAAACCGTGCAGTAAAGGCGGACAATGGAGAGTGAGAGAGAGAGAGAGAGAGAGAGAGAGAGAGAGAGAGAGAGAGAGAGAGAGAGAGAAACGGGCTAATGTGGGTGAAGGTAACGGGGGAGGGGGTGAAGACGTGAAAAGAAAGGCCAGTGAATGGCGAAGGAAGAGAGGGGGGTGGAGGGGCAACATTCAAGAGGCTTTGTTCGCGTTGCAGCTCGGCAGATGTGAAACATGGGTCTCTCACGAAAGTAGCTCCTTTGATACTGGTAAAAGCAATATCCAATAACTACGAACATGCAACATGAAATATTTCGCTACTCAAAAGGAAAATACTCCACACAAAACTGATTTTTATTCCTTATACTAATAATGTACCTAAAATCAATAATTATATATTACACTGGAGTTAAATTGCTTCAATCTTGCTATCTTCGCACTTGTAATAATTTCTTTGGTACCTGGTTTTCCTATACGTTACACTTAAGCGCTATAATTTAGCCTCATTTTTCGGGCTGAATTTTCACTGATTCACATGACTCTTGTATACGAAAATGAGCATCTTATCTTCATCAAGCAAGGGTCTTTACATTGCGTTACGCAATGTATTCTGAAAGTACCAGTGCATATCTGATTTCCATAAAAAACGCACATACAGAACACATATCCTTTCCCTTTCCACGCAAATTCACGGAAATATGGTTTAAACATCTTTCCACTAGAATTGATCGACACAGGATTGGACAGTATATATTTTATCAAATAATTGACGAGATCATTGCAAGAACATGCTAATTCTAAAATTATCAAAACTGAGTTAACAGATCCTAGAAACCTTTCAGTAAGGAATTTAGATATTCTATTTTTTTTAACCTGTTCAAATCTGTTTTTGAAACTTTCGCATCTTTAAACACCAAAGGTAACAAAACTTTATAGGCTTTTCCTCTTAAAACTAAGAAAGTGGAAGTTGACATGTTCTTAATGACGTCGTCAATTATAAGAACTTAACGCATACGAAAACAATCAGAATAAGCACTCGACTGAATGAACAACTTCAGGTCACACGTAAGCAATGAGATTAATTAATCATTAGCTTGGTACAAGGAAGTAAATTTCTGGTTGTAATTCAAACAAAAGTACCAACAAAAGTGCGATCGATATTAATATACTGGTGCGATCGATATAAATTACTGGTTGCCAAAGGGACATGCAGTAAAGTGATGTGAAGAGCAGTAAAGTGAGAGATGGGCACAGAATAGAGATGGGACATTTTATCTACGTTTATACGTGTCTATTTGTGATTTTATTTTGTTTATTTGTATTATTTTAAAAAATGCGCATGTATTAATTTTAAGGGGAGTAGGTACTGCCTATACAGCCCCATGTTAAATTACCTTATTTCAGGTTCGCTTAGCTTCAACATTCTCTTTCCTAGCCAATTCAAATTTTAAATACATACTTATTAGGGTCTCTTTGTATGATTAAAATATTTGCCATTTCCATTACTTTCATATTTATTACAAGAAAAAAAATATTTTCATAGTGGAAAAAAATACAGAAATTTTTCAACTATATCTGCATCTAGATCCAAAAACAATGATTTATTTTAAATGAATACACCTTCAATCAGTAGACTTAATTCACTTCTATAACTGGTATAAATTTCATTTGAATATCTGTATTCATTTCAGAGGTAAGCGTACCTAAAAAATAAAAATTACAAATATCGGGAAATGACACTTAAAGTTTGAAGTAGTAATTTAACTGACCTTAGTATCCACCAGGTTCATATAATGATTTTGAATCTTCCTCATCATCATTAGATATTCTTTTCTTCTTCCTCAGTTCTCTAACTTTAATTTCAATAGATTTATTAGCCTTATATATTCTTAATTTGTCTATCGCTTCAAATGAAGTAACTGTGTTGTAGCCTGCACTGATACCTAAATCTTCTAAAACATTTAGCCTTCCCATGCATCCCTCATTAAAATTAATAACAGCATCCAACACTCCCAATTTTAATGTCATAAACCCTACAAACCAGGGGTTGGCTCAATTTTCCCCAACCCAAAAAAACCCACCTGGGTTTTTTTAAAAAAAACCATTTAAAAAAACCCAATAAAACCCAGAAAAAACCCACTGTAAAAATATGAACAAAGTTTCGTTGAAATATATCAATATTAGAATATTTATTTATAAAATAATGTAAAACATACATGTTTAGCATCGCATATATTATTTTAACATATTTTGAACACAAATTATACACTTTTTCATTTAAAATATGATCTATAAATCTAATATTTATAATTAAGATAAAAATTGAATTAAACTGCTGTAGGCATTCTTAGGTGCTTGTAAACTTTGACCAATTTCTCCGCTTTTTCTTTTCCCAAGTTATTCCGTAATTTTGACCAAACAAGGCCGTAAGTTGAAAAAATACGTTCGATCGCTGCAGAACTTGCTGGACAATTTGAAATGCCAATCATGAAGGAAAAGAACTCAGCAGGAATTTTGTCAGATTTCGAACATTTCGATTGCATCAGTAACCAGTATTTTGCTGGCGTAAACTGTTTTCTGACAGAATCAGAAAACATTGATGACGGGTAATAGTCGTTGTCTTCGATTCTGAACGCCATAACAAAGGGCAGCCAACCAGCATTTATCTCAAGAATCCAATTTTCAGCTAAGTCTTCCTGTTCTTGAGTCAGACGCTTCCCCTGGAATCGTGGATCCATTAAATTCGCAAAGAAATGACAAGGTTGTAATGCGTTAGTCATACGTTTTTGTATTATATTTTCATGACATATTAAATCGGCATTCCCAAGCATGTCTAACCACAGTTCTACAGATTCTGCTAAATTGGTTGAGTCCGCTTGCATCTTATCGAGTACGCGTTCAATTTCAGATAACTGTCTATACAGGTTTGTAGCTTCCTTGAGAATGGATACATTTTGCAAAATTATTGAAATATTGACAGGTACTTCATCTCCATTATCAATGAGAATTTCAACGTATTTACTGTAATTCTCAGTAAATGTTCGTAAACATTCGTTGTATGAATTCCATCGGGTAGCATTTGGAATTTGGGGCATACAACCTTCCTTTTCGTTCAACCACCCATGTGGTTGATGATGATTTCGAAAGTACTTCTGAACTTCCACAATGTGTTTTGTTAATGAGGTTGGTATGATTTCCTCCTGCAACAAATTGATATAATGAGCCGAGCATCCATAAGTGACAATACGAGGATTATCTTCGGTCAACAATTCGCGCATTTTTATCATTTTTCGCTCGTTATCTGTACACACGGCAAATACTTCTTTTCCATAACACTCCGAACACTTAATTATTGACTTTCGCAGTACATCACAGCAATACTCGGCTGTCTTCTTGTGTGCCTCACAATCTTCAGCATTCAATAAAAAGGTTGTTTGTCCCGTGTGAATGCAAGTTGCCAAAATTGGGTCGTTTTTGATGCTGGACCAACCATCTAGAAGTAAAGTAATGCTGGACGATTTATGTGCAACAGCACTTTTTATTTCCTCTTCGACAGCATTTGCAGCTTTATCCAATAATGGGCCACCTATTTTTTTTTCGATCCGGGCCCGTGTAACCTGGTCGTAATGCGTTCAGCATTTCAGCGTATTCTGGACTTGACGCAGCATTGAATGAAATATTGTTGCTAAAAAAGAATTTCGCAATGCAATAGTCCAGTTTTTCTTTGTGCACATTCGTTGTTTTCACGACAAATTCACCGAGTGACGACTGTTTCCTTTTGACCCCTTGATCTCCATCGACTGAAGACCCCGCTGCAGACGATGCTTGCACAGCTACTGAAGAATCAACTTGTGGATTTTTTTTGCTGCACTTTTCGAGATGACCTCTAATTCTTTCAATTTTAGCACTAATTTCAATGTCACAATATTTGCAAGTAACCCTGGTCGAATTTTCCGTTTCAAGTACGTCTCTCCACTCGGGAGCAGTTTTTCTTCCAGCGCCGAATGGCATCGTGCAATTCAAAATACTCCTGTAGAGAATTATAAAAATACATTACTGCATTGTCACCATGAATAATATAACTAAATGTAGATATATACAATAAAAAATCATAGTACTTTTTAAATTGAACATACCTAACGTAAATTGAACAAAAATATTGTATGGAACAAAAACATTTCATTTAATAAGTATTTCAATTTTATTTAAAACAATTGTGTAGCTCAAATGGCAAATTATCATTATTGCTTGACAATAAGAAAAATAATATCAAATCATCTAAAATGAATTATTGTGTATATATTTGTTTACTATTTTTTTAGGTTATGTAATTGGCAAAAATTCCATTCCAATAAATATATTAGGGATTAATATATCTCGAATACATATAGTAAAAGAAATTACCTGATTTACTTAACTATTCGGATTAACTGTAAAATTAAATCGTGAGTTGATAAATAGCAGTAACTTCTGACGAACGAACAAACAACACTTCTACTAAAACAAATACAAAAATACACTACCAACAAAAATACAGTACTCTACTAATACAAAAATAAAGTACGTTGGTACTAGTACGCTAGTAAGCAAATCACACAAGTCTTTACATAGGGACTTGTTACCAACTACTGTCCGGGACCGAGTTCTCCGACCGCGGTGCAGAAGTAACGTAGGCGTGTTCCCAGAAACGAAGCGGCAGTGGGGAGGACATCCTGCCCGTCGACGTACTACTAGCCGCGCGAAAAACTTTTTTTTTTTTTTTACTTCACGATCAGAGACGCTTTTTCTTAGATTATTATTTCAGCATCGAACTTACCTTATTCAGAATCTGATGATGACCCGCAGGCTTCACTCTCTGACGAATCACTGTCGGAATCCAAATTAACAATTAGTTCGTCAATGATGTCCGGCACAATACCATCTTTCTTCCAATAATCATTTTCTATTTCTAGTCTACTTGTTGCATTTCCCATCACTTGGACACCCAAAACGTCATCACTCTGCCAGCACTTTTGAAACTTAAGTGTGTTGTCAACCCATGTTTCATCCACATAGATGATATCTCGGTTCTCTTCTCGAAATTGTTTCAACTGAACAATATATTTGGATCTCCAATCCACAATGTCCGGTCTCTCTATCAGCACCCGTCGCTTTGATTGGCATTTTTTCCATTTGAAACCCATCGATTTCATAACCCGCAATAAAGATTTTGGGCCCCACGGAAAATTAATTTTGTCCTTAATAATAGGCAGAAGCTTTTGCACCGTTGGCACAACCTTTTCTCTCACATAGAAATCCAGAATAGTATTTCTAATAACACACTGGTCAAAACTATCTACTTGGACAGAATTGCCACGCGACACTTTTCTCTTCTTACCAGGAGACTTCAACTTTCGATTGGGGCTAGTCTCATTCCTCTTTTTATTTTCTCTCCGAATGGCTTTGATGGTAGTGAGCCCAACTCCTGAGTATTCGGCGGCTCTTTCCCTCGCTTTCATTAACGGTAAAAGTAAACATTTATCTTCTTTCTCTTTATCACACTTTGCAATGACGCGGGCAATGATTTCGCGGCACTCGCTGTGAATAGTGGTATTAGAAACTCTCTTTGCCATGATGAAAAACTAATAATTTTCACACGTTAACAATCAGGCCTACAACAAGTCGCTCTGATGTTCTTGGAACGGTTGCGATTATGTCACGTGACGGTGTGCATTGCATTGGAAGTCATCCCCTCCTACCCTGCCCCTCGGCCCGCGCAGAAACTGAGACCCCTCTCCGACGGTCGGAAAACTGGGCACAGTATTTCATTTGCAGAATATCTGATTGTTAGTTCTATTGATTTCGGTTGGTATTAAATATGACGTTTTCAGTTTAGCAGGTTATAAACTTCGTAACCAATTTTTAGATTGCTGTTATGCGAAAGATTTGAATTTACAATTATTTTGATTGCATTTTGGAATTACATTGGAACGATGAATTAAGATTTGGTTTCTATAATTACGTAATTAATAATATAAGTTTTTCTGTCATTATTATATTTAATTTTAATTATCAAATTGTAATTAAATTATTCAAAATTTAAATCTCGCGCGAAGCGGTAATCTGGAATCCTGATTTTGAAGTTCATAACCTGCTAAACCGAAAACGCTAATAGTGTATTTGAGCACTAACATTTTAATAATAAAATAGAACAGACAATCCAGGTGACATAAGTGAAGCCATTATTGTTTTTTGAAAACGTTTGTGCTCGAATACACTAAGAAAAATCGTGTTCAAACCGATTTACATGTGGAACAGTAGTTTCAACCCGCCAAAATGTGAATGATTTTAAACGTACCTTGAATCAATAATTATCATAATTTAGCTTGTACATTTACGGAAGACAAAAATACATTATATATTTGAGTAGTTTAAATAAGAGAGAGTCAAGTACGTTAGACCGTTTAATAAATACGTTATCAATGACGATCAAAACGTCCGTTCAATTAAACCCCCCCAAAAAAACCCAAAAAACCCCAATTAAACCCAAAAAAACCCAGTGGGTTGGGTTTTTTTAAAAAAAAACGGATTTTTTCCAACCCTGCTACAAACACACCCTTTGGAATTCTGTTCCAAATTAAATTATTAAAGGATTCATTGACATTTTGTGTCTTTCCATGCAAACACCTTTTTAATAATTCTGGTTTGGAAAGATCTCTATAAATTGGTTTTATTGCTTCCATTACATCACTAGGAAGGCCATGATGTTTATAGTTTTGTGGGTCTTTATTATATTTACACCAGGAATCTTTCGGACACAAGGAATGCATGGGATTCTCATCCGTTGAAGCTTTATGGAACCAAGTACACCATACGGCTTTCCTCATTGCTTCTAAACTGTCAGTATTATTTCTAATTGCATTACCATAATAGTCCTGCAGTTTGTTTATTTCACCTCCTGTTAATCTATTCTTTCCACCTATTGGTTTCCCATCAGCCAGCTTCTTCCCCTTCATATCTTGCACCACACGTCTTAGTCTAGCACCCATTCTTTTGTGCACATGCCCAACACATTCAAGTTTATTTATTTTAATGTCACCATAGGGTTTTGATTCTACAACAGCATTGTACCCTTTACTGTCTCCATCACCCAAATATTCAGTGCACTGAACACCTCTCTTTTCCGTAGACCTATTAAAAATGTTTACAGCACCTTCCACCTCCATCCCACCTGAAGAACCACTGTAGTTAATGACACAATTACTTTCATGTTTTTCAGTGTCTTTAGATTTATTGCAACCATGGCAATATTTTGTCAGAATGTCAACATCAAGCACTTTTCCAGTATCCACACAGGTTGCTGTCACAACACCATTCAAACTTTTGTGACCTCTTCTTTGCCAGCTTCCATCAACAGCAACAGCAATTTCTGTACAGCCATTGTTCTCTTCTACAGCTTCTAATGCTGCTTGCTTCATTGATATTTCAGCACATTTTTCAACACTAGTTGATATTGCTGTCATAGCTGACTTAAATTTT